>JAAGKR010003637.1:0-71752 GCA_011419295.1 Clarias macrocephalus
CGGGATCTTCTGGAATGTAGTCCAATGCCTCAACTACTGATCTATCCCTACCCTTAACCTCCATCTCACCTCATGTTCAAAGTGACAAAAGACAGTTATATTAGACATATTTATGATGTAGAAACTGAAATCTATTTTCTCTTCTTGTGTTTTCTAACCTGTTGGAGTTTGTGGAAGGTTAGATGGCTGAACTTGTGAATTCTGTCCCATTTCTGGACCCGACGTGTTTAAGGTTCGAGAGTGTGGATTCACTGGACACACAGGCACAGATCTGTTAGTGGAGCTGCACAGACCTGCAACGAGGGAGTACGAGAGAGAATCGGTAACAATTAATAACTACAAAGGTCCACTGCTGAAAATAACTAACACAATTCCATCGTTCTTTACTGAATCCTGAACAGCGTGTTGATGAATGAAAGCAGTAGTTACAGGAATATACTGTTAATCAGGTCAATTTCAGGCATTAGTCATTAGTTGTATTACTGTGTGATTGAGATACAGGATAATAACCAAACCAAATATCACAAGCATTTAAGCTGTAGTTTAGAATTTCTCAAAGGGTTAAATAAAGATCTGTTTCAGATAAAACAGAGAAACTGAGTTGAAAAGAAACAAGGTTCGCACTGACATTAAGTAGAAGATCAGCATTCAGTATAACTGAAGTAACAAACCTACATAGCAGATAGAACATAATTTATTACACTTATCTAGAGAAAAGATGTCAGTATACATAAATTGTGAATGTACTATTGTCAAAAGTATTCACTCGCCTGCCTCACACGCATATGAACAGTGTTTATTATGATGTTAATATGATCCCAAATACTGTGTGCATATATAATAATAATAATCATAATAATAATAATAATAATAATATTTAATATTTTATCCAAATAGTATACCTTAATGCATAATGCATAAAAAGTAAGTATTTGTGTTACTTTCTCTTTCTTTGTGTCACATTTAAAGTTAAGATTTTTTTCAAATAACTTCATATAGCATACTTTTCCCTTTGTTTATATAAAACAATGTTCGTCTGTTTAAAACCCTTCCTGACTTTTGAACTTGATTGTTATGAAATTTTATGAGCGTGATTTAGTGAAACGTTTCTTAGTCTGTTGGCTCTCATGCTGCAAAGTCTCATATAATTTATTGCAGATGAATGAAGCCATTCTTTTTTCTTTTTTTTCACCACACCACCATTTCATTTTGCTGGCAGTTGCCACACCTTCTGATAAACTCAACCTTCCTGACTTAAATGGTATCTGACTGCACAGGAAAATAAAGGCAGCCGTGTCGTCAGGTTACTCTTCTTTTGTTCGCTTGCAGAGAAGGATTTTTTTTTTTTGTCCTGTAGAACAAGTGTTGCAGGTTGGTGCAGGTTTTTTGGCTTTGTTCTGGCAGTGGTGCAACCAGGAAATAAATATTTAAAAAAAAAAGTGAACCAAAACAAACATGAGCTAGCTCCTCCTGTGTGAGGTTCTCAGAGAGTGAAGCTTTATATGTGTGTGTAGTTCTGGGAGTGAAAGAAACCGCATATACAACATTTTATATTCAAATAAAATTATTTCATAAACAAATAAAAGAGTGAAATATCATATAAAAGATAAATGATTGTTGAATATTTGGCTAAAACAGCACACCAGTTTAAATGTTTATTCATTCTGTGTACTGCTTATCCAGCACAGGGTTGTGAGGCTATTTCAGGAGACCTCGGGAACGAGGCGGAGTACACCCTGCACAGGGTGCCAAACCATCTTAGGGCACACACACGGCAACTTGGCCAACACCAGTAAGCCTAATTTGCATGTCTTTGGGAGGAAACCAGAGTACCCAGAGGAAACCCACCAAGAGCACCACACATGCCAACCTAAGGTGGGAATCGAACCCTTGATCCTAGAGGAGTGAGATTATGATGCGAGCCACTAAACCACCATGCTAACCCAGTTTGAATGTAATAGCATTGTGACAAAAGCAATCATTTTAACTAGTCAGTGGTGTGCTAACAAGATGCACTGCTGCATTCTCCAAATCCTTCATGTTTTTTTTTAAGACAAAGTTTTTTTCATGCAAAAATACAGCCATGACATTAAAACCTTAAAACATTACACAGTGGTGGATATTAGCAGCAGATGCTTTAAGTGCATTCATTTGCAAGACGGGGTCTCCAAGGATCAGACTTGGTTGTCCAGGACATCCCGTGGATGATCGGTCTGATTGAGATGTGGGGAATGTGGGGGCCGGATCAACAACTTCGAACCCCTTGCCTGCAGGCTGTGATGCACTGGGTGTTCTGATATCTTTCTATCATGGCCAGTGTTGACTTTTTCAGCAATTTGTGCTATATGGGCATTCCTGTGGGGTTGGAGTAGATGGGCTGGTCTTTGGTCTAAACAGGCATAAATAAGGCTTGGGTGTCTTCTGTTAACTGGTATAGATTGATATTACACATTATGTGTGTGTGTGTGTGTGTGTGTGTGTGTGTGTGTGTGTGTGTGTGTGATGCGGCATGACGCATAAGCATTAAAGACATAGTTACAATATACTTAGACATACTTAAAATTAGCGACAATGACTAAAATGGTTTTACTCTATAATAAGAAATACATGTGATGATTATTGGCCTTTCTGTAATAAATGTGTTAACATTAACATTCATGTTATTTTTTTTTTGTTGTTGTTGTTTTATCTGATTTGTGTACCTGAGAAGATTCTAGATCTAGTTATGACTCATTGCCTTGGACTTCATCATCTGATAATTCTTCTCCAGCTCTCTTGTCTCAACTTGATTTCAGAAAAGTTGTTACTAATAATATTGATATTACTAGCACTGACTGAGACAAATATTTGAATTTCTTTGCAGTTTCTTTGTGCCGTGGATCGAGGAGGTGCTCGGGCCGGGGGAAAATGTTCTTCTGTAGTGCATATGAATTATTAAGGTTGGTAGGTAGTGCAGTGAAGGAGGTGCTAGCGGCTTGGGGAAACCCATTACTATGTAAAAATTTTGCAAAAATTCCTGCTTTAATGTATGAAATTCGAAAAACTGCAGACTTTGCTGAACTGGTTTCTCTTCTGCATGGATATTAACCACAAGTTACGTTATAGCGTTTGAAATTGGTTGCCTCAAAATATTCAAAGGAGTGAACGATGTTTCAATTCTCAAAAAACTCTCAAAAAAGGCTATATAAAGTCTAATCTATTGACGTCATTTGCAAATCTCCCAGCAGGGCTGCTTCTTCCTTCCGAGCTTAATTTTACTTCAAAACAACAAATTGTATTCGATTGTTTAAGTCTAAACCACAAATATACTGTAAGTTGTTCAGCTACAGTACAGATACGGATACTACGTGTGGGTCGGAACTAAAGTAGCGAATTGTGGAGAATTGAAGAAACGTCCACCCAAGAGGAATCATTTGAGACAGTCCTCAAGGTTTGTCCCTTTACCATAGCATGTCTAATCTGCCTGAGAAAGAACTGAGAAAATCTTAATACTTAGCTGCCAAGAACACCTTCCACTGTCGAAACTGAATACAGTTGCAAATACAGAAACGAATACATGGGTTGGGCCTGACTTTCCTTCTACGATCTTCATAGCATGCATTCCGCAACACTGTGGAATCATTCCTTTGAGATTCTTGTCCATGTTGTCAACAGCTTCGTGCTGTAAATCTCTCACATCCCAAGAGTGTTCATTTGGATTCAGAGCCCGTGGCAGGGGAGCGGCTTGTGGTTTGGTATAAATGGGTGAAAGGTTTTCCAAGAAAACCTTCCTCACACCATTATACCACCTCCTATAGCACCCAGCCTGATTCATGCTGTTGGTGGCAAATTCTGACCGTACAATCTGTTGGCTTCAGCAGAAATCCTGATTCATCAGAATAGGCCATGTTCTTCTTCCAGACTCGGTGATCCGATGCCCAGTGCAGCCTCAGATTCCGGTTCTTGGAACCTGAAATATTCTTCTGCTGTTGTAATCTGTCCAATCCAAAAGACCACCGTGGTATCCATTCTGGGATGCTTTCTTGTTTAACAGTCTTGCACGAAGTAGTTACTGTGTCTGTGTAACTGTAGCCTTTCTGTCAGGAACATCTGATGAGTTACACATCACCCCACTTCATTGAAATATTAAAAATATTAATATTGAAATATTCCTCCTTCCACATTCCTGTGTATGTTGATCGCTTGCAAAGTAAAAACGCACAGCTCATTTGCATTTAGTGACTCACAAAACATAAAGTGCTTTTTTTTTTTTTTTTTTTTTGCCATTTTTAGACAGACACCATGAACATTCAAACCATCTCATTTATATCTGCGATTTTGTGCGAAAACTTTCCTTTTCTTCATGCAACAACATGCAAGCCGAAATTGCCTTACTGTCTATTTAAAAAAAACTTGTCCATGTATTGAGTGTGTGTTCTCACCTGCAGTGCCGAGAGAGCTGGGCGTCGCCTGTGTCTGAGCGCGTCTCTGCTGCTTAACATGCTGGAGGAGCTCATACAGGACATCACCTGGAAGTCAAAATTAACATCAAAGAGATATACTCTATCTACTATATCTTTGAGCAATGCTTTTTTTTTTCTCCAGGCAACAAAGCATATGGACTTGGGCTTGCAAATTAATTCATGAATTGACTGAAATAAAATGAAAAAAAAAAAAAAAAAAAAAAACTCTTGAACATACAGTACACTTTTCTGGCCACTTTATTAGGACCATGAAAAAGTATAGAGCCTTCCCTTATTTCTTCATCTTAACCTAAAATAAATCATACAGATTAAATTAAAGATACGGGAACAGGTGCTTTACTGTCTGCAAAGTGCCTAAAGAAGATACGATTTAAAAACCAGTTGTTTATGTAACAAGCTCAGCAGCGACCTCATTTCCCCTCTCGTCTGCTCCAACCAATCAGCATTCGGCGCCACCAGGATACTAATCACCGGCTCACTTTCTCACTGGGTCATGACAAAAAAGGCCTTCAGGAAGACTAAATAAGAAAATAAAGAAGGTCTGACTCTTTGGAAGCAAAAATATGAAGAAATGAGAGAAGGCTCAAGACCTTCTCACAGTACTGTCAATGCACCAGGACGTCTATAGTGAAACGTAGCCTTTTCTCTACTCTTCTTCTGATGGTTTGGGAGACCTGTAGCGTCAGATTCCTGTTCTTGTAGACTGATATGGGAAGAACCTTAATAAGAACTGTTTTTGTACTCACTGATTGAGCTTCAAATGCTGATTATGTTATGTCACCTGAGCTGGGGCAGCGCAGCCGGAAATCCTCCTTGGTGAGGAGACACAGCGCTCTGCCGTTCATCTCGAACTTCTCGTGATCGGCCCGGCGCAGGGCGTATTCCCGCTGAGCCCACCGCAACCACAAATTAACATCGTCTTTATCCCATAGAGACGGATTAATACCTGATAAACAACAACATGCACATACATCTCATGCCAGGCCATCAGTTTCTATCCATGCTAAATTAAACATAAACATAGACACAATAAAACATGATGTGGCACTAATCATTTGTATAATGTCTTTTTTTTTTAATTTTTTTAATTTTTTATTAATTCATATGAAGGGTGTTCAAGTCAAACCAGGACCCGGAATTAAGTTTTTGAAGTTGTACATAAAACTGATTGACATTTACAGAAGACTCCAAGCACAGTACGGTGATGAGACTCTTAGTCGCGGTAAAACATCTGAATGGCGCAAGTGCTTTAAAGAAGGCCGTACGCCTCTGACCGACATTCCTGGACGAGGTGGCTCAGAGCCCACTGCAGTCGTTCCTGTAAAAATGAAGCGAGTGGAAAATGACAACTTGCGGAAGAGATGCGCCTGCGTGTGGGAATTGTGTACACACGACCATGTTGTGTTCCTGGAGTTCCCGGGAGGCCAGCATTTCATACGTGAAGCAGTCTGATCATGTCTCTATCGTTCTGAGAAAACTTTCTACCATGATGGCATCCAAGAACTTGTGAAATTAGTGTAACAGGGGATTAAACATGAGAGGGAGTGCTGTTGTGCTGAATATGAGCACCGCGATATTCTGTGTCTTCGGATATATTCAGCACATCATCACCACATGTACATTATGTGCATTCCTTTTTCCATCTCAGGGAGTTTTTCCTGGCTACCGTTGCCCTCGGCTTGTTCATCAGGGACAATCTACAGTAATCATTTGATTCATACACTTTTCACACATTTTCTTTTGATTGTGTAAAGCTGAATTGCCTTCTCTTGAAATCTATTTGACTTAAATGCCCCTCATATCAGAAGGATTTTTTTTTGTAATAAGGCATTATCTGTCACTTTGATGCATACAGATTTCACATCTGTAATATGTTGCATCGCATACAGTCATAATAAATGTAAAAAAATATATTTTTTAAACATATTAAATGCCATACAGATGCAAAAGTCAGGTTTTGGTTTCATATCATGATAATTATTTTCTGCAATTTTTTTCTGCTGCTTTACATTATTAGTTTTTTTTGTTTAGTAACCTTTTATGAAATACATGAAATATACTGCATATTTGGGAGAATAAAATGTACACTCCAATAAAATACTCTCTCAAAGTAAAATTATTTATATGAAATAATAAAAATTAAATTAGCTACGAAAATTTATTTTCTTATATTAAATTTGCAGTAAAGTGCTTTAGTGTTTTAATTTCCATTCTGTAATTTTACATCACAGTGACCAAATAAAAAATTACCCATTTAAAATGATATTTATACATTCTTTATCTTTTAAAATATATCTTTTATAATAGTTTATCTAACACTCTGTTTTGATTTAAACATGTAGTCCTGCAAATAATTTACTCTAAATCAAATGCATAATGCATGAGGAATTTTAGCTATTTAACAGTGAGTACATAATCCTTTTTAAATTATCATCAGAAGTATAAATGCAACACTTACGTAATCTTCCAGGAAGTTTGCAGAGTTCATCTGCTGTTTCAGGAAACACGGTGTTCGAAGGGTTTGTTGCGTGGAGTTCAGGATCACCATCACCTGCATCCTAAATAAATCATAAAATACATTTGTTTGTGTCAAAAATATATATATAATGATTATTATTGTAAAAGTTAAAAACTAATAAAATGAATAAATAAAAATTATAAAATAAATTTATTGCAATGATCTATCTAATCTGTTGTGCTCATCGTGGATTATATTTGTGTCTGCATTTCTGTATTTGTTTTTAAAATTTGCACTATAAAAGCATGGAGACTTAAAAAAAAAAGGAAAATAATTTGCCAGTGAGATAAAAAAAAAAGACTTTTAGAAAAAATAATTTTCATTAGCAAAACAGGCAAAAAGAACACAATAATAAATTTATGCATTATCTCAAGTTGATCACAGTAAAACAACAAACAGGCTAGAACAAAAATTACAACCGAAAAATTTCAAACTAATCAAATCAGTTAGAAACCAAAGGATATGACCTTAATAACATAAAACCTTAGCATGTAAATGAATATAAATTATGTGAATAAAATTATGTTATATGTTATGTTATGTATATATTTTTATTATTTAGATTTAGATACACAATATGATATGCAGTGAAATGCTTATACAAATGTGAAAAAAAAGGATAGCATGGAAAGACAAATTTTTTTTATTGCAAAGAAAAAATGCACTGAGAGAAATGTAAATTTTAAAAAGTAAAAAGATTTACAATTTACAAAGTTGCAATAGAAAAAAAATATTAAATGGAAAAATATAAAATGTATAAATAAACATAAGTAAAAATGTTTTGTATATATTTATATTTATATTTTTAAACAAATATATTAATTATATATTCATTTCTTATTTTAAAGATTTTTCTCTTTATATCTTATGTTATTATAAATACTATTGGATAAAATAAAAGTGAATAAAGTTGTTTTAATCAAATAAATTACTGATATTTTTATTTCTTATTGTTATTTAAATGTTCTTTAATTTCCCCCTATATTTAATTTTCTATTTAGTCATTTGTGACTCAGTGGTAGGTTTCTTGTCTGCCATGTGGAAGGACCAGGTTCGATTCCCAGCCAATGCCCAAACCCCAGCCACTGAATGCAGTGCCGTATCAAGCCCCGATAAAATGGGAGGGTTGTGTGAGGAAGGGCATGTGGTGTTAAACCTCTGCCAGGTATCTATGTGTCATTTGATAACCTTGAATATAATTTAAACAAAATAAAATGATGAGATCAATGAGAGATAAATGCAAATATATTTTAAATAAAAATACACTATATTATATATATATAAGAAAGTCTTATAATAAAATAATAAAATAATAAATAATAAATATTTCTCTTTGTTTATATATATATATATATATATATATATATATATATATATATATATATATATATTTAATTTCTTAATATTTAACTGTCTGTCTGACTGTACATCTGTATATCTATTAGTAACCTTTGATATAACAATAAAAAAAGAAACAATGTTTTCCTTTTCTGTATTCTGTAATTTTTTATTTGCTCTCCCTCTCTCTCTCTCTCTCTCTCTGTCTGTCTATATTGGTAACGTTAAATATATAATTAATATATTTCTTATTTTTTGGATTTTTTTTATTTATTTCTCAATATTTAACTCAGTGTCTGTTTGTGCATCTACCTTAGTTACTTTTAGATCTAATAAAAAGGATTATATATAATTATTTCTTACTATCCTTTAAATGTTCTAATTATTAATAACATTGGATAATAAATTAGAATATAATGTCTTTCTTTTTTGTCTTGTGTGATTTTCCAGTATTTAATTATTTGATTAAATCTATCTATCTAAAACTGATTTTGACTAATGTTTAATAGTCAAATCCTGCAGGTTCGCAGTGGAAGGAGAGAGTCCGGGTTTCCTGTATAAGCTCTCTGCTCTCCTGTGTGTGTGTGTGTGTGTGTGTGTGTGTGTGTGTGTGTGTGTGTGTGTGTGTGTGTGTGTGTGTGTGTGTGTGTGTGTGTGTGTGTGTGTGTGTGTGTGTGTGTCTGTGTGTGTGTGTTAAACTGAAAGAATGGTTCAGTGTAAAAGTGAAAGTAAAGTTGAGCAACGAACTGCGTTGTGCACCATTTCTGATTTATGTGCTTTTGACTGCTTTAATGTAGCTGCGATCGGTTATTGCTTTATACATATTGTGTAATTAAGGATTTTTAGACACATTTTAATGCCTGAAACCGAATCTAACGTTTGATGGTTTAACACCCAGAGGTTTATTACAGAATCCCCAGGTTAGTGTATAAAGGCCAAGGTTTCTGTGTTATCATTTAGAATAATCAAGTAATCAAACCTTAAGTGTGTGTGTATATATATATATATGTGTGTGTGTGTGTGTGTGTGTGTGTGAGCTCTTACCGTGATGAGTTGAGGTGCTGTAGAGCTGTTGGTCATTTTGCTATAAAACCTGCACTAACTGCGCATCTCCTTATTTTCATCAACAGGTTACAGAAATTCTCAGCTGTGTGGAATAAGATGATGATCTGTATGCTGAGAGAATTGAAGTGAAATGTTTTTTTTTTTCTTTTCCCAGTCGCAGACAAGAGACTCGGGCTGCTGTTGAAGTGCAGAAACCTTCCGGGAAATGAAAGTGAAAGAGGATCTGCTTGTGGGATTTAGAGAAACAACACAAGCAAGAGGCTGAAAACTCACAGAAACATCAGAGGCAGTGCTGGAAAATGACGTAGAGATATAAATAAAGACGCTCATGAGATGAATCATTGATTAAATCTGATTTATTCATATTTACTCTATATTCACGTATTCATCTAGGAATATTACTACCTCGTCCTCCACCACTAATACTACTACTGCTACTACGGATTATTATAATAATGTACAATAAAAAAAATTATAAGAAGAAGAAGAAGAATAAAAGAATAATATGAGGAAGATGTAATAATATTAATAATAAGTTGAAAACTAGGCGTTTTTGTGCTCGGCGCTGAGGGTGAGAAGTGAAAGCTAGAACGGAAAGCTCTGCTGCCCTCTAGCGGTTATCCATCATCATAACACAATCACAGCTGTGGCCAGAATGAGGCAAATGTTGATTTTCAGTGTTTTGAGATCTTTTTGTTAACTGTTACTATGGGATACTGAAGTATAATTACAATCATTTCACAAGTGTCAAAGGCTTTTATTAAGTTTATGCATTTACATTTAGGCATTTGGCAGACACCCTTATCCTGAGTGACTTTTTATTATTATTATTATTATTATTATTATTATTATTATTATTATTATTATTATTTATTTGTTTATTTATTTTATCTCAATATGCTTCTGAGCAGTTGAGGGCCTTGCTCAAATGACTTTACCCAGTCCTCAGCAGTATAAAAACATATAAAAAGCTAAAAAATAAAAATAAAAAACACCGAAGCAGCAGATTTGTGAAAAGTAATATTTGTGGCATTCTCAAAACGGTTGGTGGGGTGGTTGAGTTGGGGTTTGGCTGAATCCTATTCCAGGAGACTTAGTGAACGAGATGAGGTACACCCTGGATGGGCTGCCAATTCATCTCTGGGCACAACACACACATACACACACTCACATGCTCATTCACAGACACTACATGCAATTTGCGGGCGGCAGTCAGCCTAACCTGCACGGTTTTTTATGAACTGTTGAAGGAAACCAAAGTACCCGGAGGAAATCCACCAAGCACATGACGAACATGCAGACTGCATGCACACAGACCCGAGGTGGGAAACTGGACCCGGACCCTGGGGGTGTAAGGCGACAGTGCCAACCACTAAGCCGCCATGCTGACCATCCGTCATTATAAAATTACTTTTTATGTTATTTGTTTAGGAATTTAAATATGATTCAAACATATTTATATATAAGTCATTCATTTTAAATATAATCATGAATTTAAATACAATGAAGAAAAGTTGGAAGTTGAAAAACCATTCTGTTTGTGCGACCTTAAACTGCTTTAAACAGCAAACAAACAACAACAAAAAAAAATCAACAACTCCATAGATGACTTTTTATTTGCAGGATTCCTAGACACAAACGCCTCGTTAACTCTTTTAATGAATGAGGCTTGAATACCATGTTAATGTGAGAACTCAGAGACTTGAAGGTTCAGACGAGATATCCACTCTTTATCTTCGTCTCAAATATCCACAACTGTATTGAGCAGAAAAACATCTCAGAATGCTTAACATATTGAATTGCAAGATAGTTGGGCTACAGTACAAATTTGAGACTTTCAGCTGGGTTACAATCAGCCACGCTGTGATGGTCGGTTAAAGTGTCCTCGTGCTCCGAGAGCCATTCTTTCTCTGGCTTGGTCCTGGAGTATACAAGTGCCATAGATGTGAATGTACTGGTGATTCACTACATTCAGATGGTCAGCTGACTTGACTTCATTTTATTGCCACATGACGTTGCCGAGCCTCGACCTGAGCGACTGAATCAACCCCAGATCATAACATCTGCCTCCAGACCTTGTACAGTGGACACTATGCACGATCGCTTCACGTGCTTCCCATCTTACCCTTTCATCGCTCTGGAATAGGCTCAAACTGGACTCTTCAGACCACATGAAACCCTTCCATTGCTCCCTAACAAGTGGTTTTCTTATGGACGCACGGATGTTTAGTCCCAAACCTGTGAGTTCTCATATGGAAAAAGCTCTGATTTCTCTTGTCTACTGTATTTTTATGATGCAACTTCACCAGATGTTCAAGTGATCTTCAGTCATGCTTATTCATGATGTTTAGATTTTTTTTTTTTCCCCTGGACCACCTTTCTTTTGTGAAATTGAAGGTCCAGCGCTATCCTTCAAGGATTTGAATAATGCATAGGGCAATCCTTAACCCAAGTCCAGTCAGTTCAACAATCATTCTTTGTTCGATGGAGTCCCTTCTGGAACATCTTTTTCGGGATCGCAGGATACTTTGCTTGACGTGGCTTTTTAAGAAATGAGAAGGATTTCAAGAAACAAGAATTGTTGCACTGCTCATTAATCACTGCAGTAATTATCGAATCAAAGCATCTTAAGTACTTGCTTATGTTAAACCACTGATTTTAATCTGAAATACCCCACAATAGATTTTACCCAAATCAGGACATGTATGAAACTAATAAACTTTTATTAAATCATTTTTCACCATATGTATACAGAAATATGAAAATATGTACATCCAAAATAGCATGTCTGGACTGCAAACTAAAGGGCTTCAAATGTCGATATAAAAATTATTTATTTTCCTTATACATTTTATATAAAAAAAAGAATAGAAACAAAACACACTCTGAGTAAAAAAATAGGGAAATGAGCATGCTAGTTTAGAGGTAGTTATATTTATATTTTATACATAATAGCTAGCTACTTTACATCTGTGTGAAAAGCAAAACCCCGCACGCTGTAGTACAGTCTAATCCACGGCTGTTTCTCTGGTTACATTTACACATGTTAAAAACAACAACACCCACTGAATACATGTCCAATGTGAAACTGTTGCACCATAAATGTTTCAATTCCAGTTTAATCGTTCAATAGTTCAAACGTTTTTTATTTATTTATTTTTATCTTGCGTGTTGTCCGCCATTACGGTAAACAAAAACCTGCCAATTTTTAATCATCTGCAATTATTTTATTTTAACATAGGATGTGATTAATTGCTTGATCATTTTTATTTAAAATAAACCACTACCGAGGACCAGGTATGCCAGAGGAACCATTTTCACATTGTAATATTAAAGGAACGGTTCAGGCAAAAATGAAATGGACACAATGCCCGTTCTGACCCTGATCAAATTTACCAGCAGAGTGTAAGAACTTGTGTTTTTCCATGCACATGAAAATATTACACAATTTTTTTTTTTATCTCACCCGCTTTTAGCCCACGTTTGTGAATGATTAGATTCTATTCCACATGGGTTATGAGATTATTTCCAACCCCTAACCAACCAAAACCAAAACACCACATACACACAGTCCAACTGCGGGAAACCGTAGTACATACCATAATATACCAGAGGATTACCATGGTACTCCAGACAATACCATGGTAGTCTAGATAGAGTACCAGGGTAGATACGATGGAACTTAAGCAGGTACCACAATACTTTGGTGAATACTGTGGTACTTACTAGGTACCACAATGGCTACCAAAATTCTGCAAGTCTTTTATATGGTATGTTCTTATATAATGAACTATATTAGATATGTTAGCACATACTGCTGGTATGGTATAGTACAGGCAGCACCACATTATTGTATGTAATATTCAAAGTTTCAATATACACTATGGAAATTAAGTAATGCTACATACATACGACTGTACAGTACAGTACAGTACTATATGAATATTACTATTATTGTAGGTATACATGTATAGCATTTTTTGACAGTGTCCTGGTGCATGTTCCACAATATCATTAGTGTGGTCCATGTACCACTGTACCATAGTATGTCCCTTGGAAGAACCACATACATAATTGTGATACATGTACTATATCAGCAAATAAGTACAATGGTACCATTAGACAACCATGGAACCTAATGATAAAATAAAAAATAAAAAAATTCTGGTAGGCACATTATAACTGTGAAGTTCCTGCTAAAAAGGAACACTTCATCTATGTTACATTGCTTTTTAAAACACTGCTAGATTTTGGGGTGGTTTGATTTTAGGGAAATTGATTGTCATGTTAAAACGTAGGATGCAAAGTCACGATGGTGAAGTATTTACTTACTGTTGAGGAAAAAGGCATGAAATAAACTTGAAATTATGAGGTATGAAAAGTTGTTGCAATGGCATGATATGTTAAAACGGATAGCGATAAAAAGCCACAACTGTGTGCAAAAGTGAAATAATGGAAGTAGCGATTGTGTGATGATATGTCACAGTGATATGAGGTTCCGTTGTAATGGCAAAATGTTAAGACACAACTGAATGATATGTTGATGCTAAGATAAAAGGTCACACAGTATGTTGGAATAGACCACTTTCCAGTTAAACGCCCCTAGTGGTAATAATAATAAACAGTATATTTACTCATTCTCTATACGGGATGTCCCCTACTTACGAACGAGTTCCGTTGCAGGAGACGGTTCGTAAATCGGATTTGTTCTTAACTGACAAAACGTGTCTTTGACATGAATGACTCAGATTCCATTCTGTTTTCCACTTTCTTTGACTGTGAATTCAGTTTTGTTGAGGATTTTCCTTAAATTTAGGATTATTCACCATCGGGACATCTTTACAGGACAGACATTTTGTGTCATCGTGCTCCAAGACTGAAACCGACGAGGCCGACTCCCACAACCCGACACGAACACACAGACAATATATCGGACATTTTAAACATTCACTTACATTTTAAACTTTACTGAAAATATTGTATATAATTGTACATATTGGTATCTGGTGCACTGCAATGTCTATTCTTTTACAATACGCTTGAGCTACTTTCGTGATTTGTTCACATCTACGAATTTTCATAGAACTGTGGCCTGTTCATATCTGTGGAAATTCATAACTTGAATGTACTTAAGACTATCTTTACTGTCTCGGGGGATTAGGGGCACTATGTGGTATAGATCCTGGACACGGTGCCAATCCATCACAGGATGGATCCATCACACACACTCTCACAACCTAATCTGCATGTCTTTGGACTGTGAAGGAATCCCAGGCACAGACCCGAGGCATCACTCTAACCCTCAACCAACCATGGAGTGCTGGAGTGCTGTGGAGTATGCCACAGTGCCGCCAATAAATAAATACAAATTTATAAATAATTTCCACCGAGCATCTAATTGTCTCACTGCTGATTCTATAAATGACTGATTCAAGAGCTGGGCGAAAAAATAAAAGAGTAAATTTCAAAACTGTTGTTAGGCATTACATATTACATATGCACTATGAAAGGATTCCACCCAAATACCTATGGTGCTATATCCTCTAGGGGGCGCCAGGCCTGAAAGTCCATTTCTTTGCTGCTCAACTAACTCAGTGTTACTTAAAGTGTTAGGCGTGGCCTCCTAATGGGCCTTTGGGGTACTACAGGTAGTATGCAGAAGGTCATTTATAACAAATAAATAAAAAGTTTTATATTTTCAATTTTGCAATTCAATTCTCATGAAATATTTTTAAATATGTATTTACATATTAAAAAAATAACAAGAACTAATAAAACACCCATGGGATTTAAACATTATATTCTTTGTTTATCTTCATCTCCTGCATTGATCAGAAGATTTGATTCAAGGTTTGGGTGGGTCAGTTTGGGAATGGCTGCTCGTCAATCACCGATGGATTTATTTTTCTGCTACACTGGAACGTGTCTGACGCTGATGCAGGCTTGATGTTAGGTTGCAATAACATATTGTTATGTGCCAGCAGCATTTGGCAGACGCCCTTATCCAGAGCGAATTACATTTTCCTTTCATTATACATCTGAGTGTTAAGGGCCTCGCTCAAGGGCCCAACAGTGGCAACTTGGAGTTTGATCCTGGGATCTTCCGAACTGTAGTCCACTGAGCTACCCCGGACCTAAGCTTGGAGCCTTCATTATAAAGGTGAGATAAAAATAAAAAAAAAGTGACAATTGTGTGATTAAAAAGTCACAATTGTGATGTTATGTTGCGATTGTGATGTTATGGCGCAATTGCAGGATAATTCTGATTAATATGAGGCGTTATTATTAATCTGAGTAATATTATATTTTGTGTAAACAAGCTTCAGTAGTGCATATATGTTTAGCATTTGGTTAGATTTTTCTTTTTTTTTGCCCTGAAGCTATTTGCCCTGGAACACATCTCGGTTGAGCAACTAGATTTGGGCGAATATTGCGATGACATTGTGTGCATTTCATTTTGGCGCCAAACTATTATTGTAAGGTTTGAAAAGATTTGAAATATTACACCTGCTTAATGTATGAAACCTGTAAGGTCCAACAGTTTGAGTCCATTTTTATTTCCTCCCTTATCAAAAAAGTAAAATTTTGTCCATGATAAATGTCTTTGCCCTAGTTGGAAGGGTGCTGATATCTGAGCGAGGTCCGACAGGATTTATGAATGGCATGTGGGATGTGAAGACTGATAAACTCCAGAGATGAGAGAGCTGCCTCTCTGATTGTCCATTCGTTTACTCCACAAGTTTTCCTCCTTTTTGTCATTTTCTTTATTCATCATCTGCAGCTGGCATGGCACAAGTGGCACTGAGCCCTCGAGCGTCGCATCCGCCTCTGAGCAAAAAGGCACAAGCGCTTGGGTGGAGTCGCATGAGCTCTTCTCCATCTCTACTGAGACGAACGAGTCGAGAACACGGTCCTGCACCAGCCGAGCTCGGTTCAGGAGGAGCTTTGCGTCCTCGCGGAAGTGCGGGTTGAAGAGGAGGTAAAGCAGCGGGTTGACACACGCTGGGAGTGGGAGGAGCAGCAGCAGGACTGATTTGATCACATCCTCGCTGACGGGGATGAGGGAAAGCAGGGAGGCGAACGTGAGGAACGCGACCGGGCAGTAAAGCAGGCAGTTGGTGAAAATGAGCCAGGCGACGTGTTTGATCATGGCGCAGTCCCACACGCTGTCGAAGTTCCCCTTCATCAGATCCCAGTAGAGCTTAATATAGGTGCTCGTGATCAGCAGAAAACAGAGAGAGTTCATCATAATCAGAGCTACCATGAAGCCCAGTGTGGTGGGCGCAGCATCTGGGAGTGGGGAGGGGATACAAAGGGGTGTCGTTCCAAATTTCCCCACCCCCAGCAGAGGTAGGCTTGCGGAAACCAACGACAGCGTCACGCATACCGCAGCGGCGCAACGGACACTGCTGTGAGACGGCGACTTCCCAAACGAGACAGAAACACTGCACTGCACCGCCGCAAGCACCAGGAACAGGATTGATGATTCTGATGCTGCTACAGAGATGAACCCTGTGACTCGGCAACCGGTGCCTGTTTCCCAGCGTGCACCATAGGAGGCGAACTCGCCAAAGGTCAGAGCGTCGATTAGCGCCAACACAGACACACAGAGTCCAGTGAGCAGGTTAGAAGCGCCGATGGAGCCGATGATGAACTTAACAGGTGAGAGGTAGCTGGGCGAGGCGAAGATGGAAAGGATGAGCAGGATGTTGGCCAGCAGAGAGACGAGAGAAACGATCCACATCCCCAAGCGAACCAACCAGCTGTCGAACAGTGCATCACATGGCTTAAACGGACCTGCAGGACAGGGAGATCAAACCAACACTCAGATTACACATTGTACTAGGGGAACACAAGTACCTCATCAATCAATACAGAAATGTCCTAATGCTACAGGGTAACGAGTGTGAGAAGAATATTACATAGAAACACCCCAACCAAAAAAGTGCAAGTCTCTGTTAGTCCACTAGGGGGAAGCAATAATCTTACAGTCAGAATTAACCTGATTTCTGCTTCTGTGTACCCTACGGCACGGCCCACGTGCACCTTCCCAGAAATGAAAGTACATGTCAAGTCAACAACTGTGATTGATCCACCTGGCAGCAACATACTTCTTCTATACTACCATACGTCTTCTTCTATGCATCCATTTTTTTTTAAATAGTTGAATGTTGTATTTACCATCTCCTCCAACCTCTTCTCTCATCTCTAGTTTAATAATTTCAGTAAAAGTAACTTGTTTTTTCAACATCTTTTAGCTAAAACTTCAAGTTTCATGTAGATGAAGGATGGGCCATAGACGGCAGGCGGACGGAGTTCTTGGCAGATTTTCACGAGATGTTGCTTTGCCCCTGGGTCAGCAGCCTGGGGACGACCTTGTCAGCAACACACCGCATGTTCAAATCACACGTGAGGACTGTTCCTAATGTTGTTGATTTGACGATCATCATGCACAAGTTGCCGAGGGGTTTTGACATTTCCTTGTGGGGGGTTGAGGTCGTCGAAGGGCTTCCTGATCTCTCGTCGTCCTCCAGTGATGTTCTTCTGCTATTGAAGCGTGCGTGCCACTCAAAACACCTTGAACGACTCGTTGCTGAATGGCCGTAAACATGCAGAATCATGTGAATTGTCTCTGTGGAAGATTTGCTTCCAATTTTAGCTTCCAATGTGCACAGGATGGTGTCTTTTGGCGCATTGTGTGCAACCTTGTGCTGCCATCTGCTGGTGTGTTGCGAAACTAGTCTTGGAACTTTTCGATACCAGGTCGTATATGCTCACAACAATGTAGACTTGGCAAAGCATCATAAATCAGGATGACCTAAAATGTGCAAGGCAAACACTAGAGCAGAGAGCGCTGTAAAGAGGGCTGTGCACGTGACGTTACAGTCGGTTAACTTTTGACCGTTTATTAAAAAAAAAAAAGTAAAAGAAAATTAAAAGACACAGACTTAAAAGAATAGTAACAAAAGAATGCCGGGGCACTACAACCGTTCTCGCACAAGCACTACACAGGACCTGAAGAAACATTGCAGAGGTGACGCAATCTGTCAAAAGTGCTTGGAGGAAGAAAAAAAAAGTGATTTTCTTTTTACGAATTCAAGCTAATTAGGCATATAATCGCAGTTCCAGGTTTGAATGATTGTTTATCACTTTATACTTCAATTTGGACAATAAATTAAATAATTTCTGTAGATCTCTTTTATAAGTAAGGCTCCTGTTAAGGCAATATTTATTTATGAAGTTTGTAATCACCTGGGACAGGGGTGCACTGGACACTAGTTTGGAGTTTGGACTCTTCAATGGCTGCTTGGAATTCCTCCAGATCAGGATCATCTGCAAAAATAAAATAAAATAAAATAAAAAAACTCTTCTTTAATTCAACATTACACCTAATCATAACTTTCATCTAGCGCCGCTGCGTGCGTTCACCCCCAGCTGATGCGTTTGATCTCCTTCCACATGTCAACACTTTCTGATCTCCTGACAACAGATCGATGTTCCCGCAAACCTCGCGCACAATGCGAAAGCGCGCGCGCTAATCATGCTTTTGTTTTCTTTCTCTTTCACGAAGATGAATGGAGCGTTCAGATCTTTTCTCGTCAATCGTCCGCGGTGTAATTACGCCACCGCTTTAAAGTCAGGGAGATGAGATCGCTGACGGAGGAATGCAGAAAGAAACACTTTGCTGTGGTTACTGTACGGCACCGACATGTTTTTACTGCTCTAATTAAAGACGAGCAGACACGCAGATCAAAAATAGACGGACAATTTATTGAGCTGTGCTTTTATTATCACGAGGGATCAGGACAGTTTTTCTTTTTTTAATGAAGTTCTGGAAAATCTACAGAAACCACTGTATTTATTTTATCACTATATCTAGATCACAGTTTGTTGTTTTTGTGTGTGCGCAGACAGGCAGCTTGACCTCAACGTAGCTGTATGAGGATTAAATGTGGATTATTCCACAGTGGGCAAAAGTATTGGAATTTATTTCTTTACAGGAGTTAAACACTCAGGAGTGTGCAGTTATAGGGACATAATCAACATTTTTTTAAATCAATTTTCATATTAGTGTGACATTTTATGGAATTAAGAGGGGTGTTCAAGTCAAACCGGGACTTTTGATTGTACAGAACACAGTTATGAGAGTTATAAAACTTCCTTTGTTTCTCTATATAATTCCCACAGTTTCACAGTGTTTGGATCATCAAGGTAAAAGGTTTTCCCAGTACGCCGGAGCCATGTTCAGTCTGCCTGATTCACATCTGAAACGCTGGCCTCCCACGACCTCCTTTAATGGCCCAAACAGCTAGAAATTGTTCCACTCCCTGAATGTCTTCTGTAAATACCAATCGTTTTTTACGCATTCACCAGAAATCTCATCACAAGTCCACAAGTTATCACTACATTATAGCAGCTATAATCAGTCGCTCCATCACCAGCCTGTAATGTTCTCTCTCTGTTAAAGGTAATAAGCCAAAATTAAAAATCTCATCTTGTCACGTTAGAGAGAAATAAAAAATATGTACACTCGGGTTGGAAAGACTTGTTTACAGCTCATGCTGACATTATAGACTTCTTACTTCAATACTGAATAAATCTCTTCTTACGGTAAAATTCCCATTATCACCTGTCTCTTATGCTGAATTATAGTTACTATGGAAACGATCATGTATTACATTTCTTGCATTTATTTGTCTTGCAGCTGGAACCACTGTCGGAGTATCTCATGTAATGATTCAACTGATTTAGATTTTTTTTTAGGTTCAACATGGTTATGGTTGAGAATCTAAAAGCTCCTGATCGTCAAGCACTGAATTTGAAGCTGTCCTGTTCTCTTAAGTCCTGATCTTGTTATAATAGATTGGAAAGGAAAATCCCTGAAAGCCGAAAGTGAAAGTCCCTGAAAAATGCATTTTATATAAAGAAATCCTACAGTTTTATTACAATCCAAACACACAACCTGGTTAAAGAATAACCAGGGTTATACAGTAATAAATCAGCTCCTCTTACAGTCAGAGTGAATTGGGACGTGGCCGAGCGGCCTTTTCTGAAGCTCCTCCTCCTCTGTCCCCGCCGTTTCCTCCCACTGAGGGGCGGACCTGTAGCTGCTGCACCCTCCGAACACGCAGCACTGATAAGCGTAGGGCATCTCGATTACCCTTAAGGGGGAAACAAGAAACATTCACATCAAACATTCATAGATTTTAGGGAGAGACGAGAGTTTTACTGACACGGGATCTAATATTTACATTTAGTTGATAAGACTGATACATTTTCGTATATCCTTCTAAGGAAGCTGGGAAGATCAACTCAGTTCAACCCAGAGTTTCAGTACATGACTTCACATAAAGATGGCCGCCCATCTTCGAAGTACCACCTCTTTTTATTATCTGTGCCAGTGTGAAGGGAGATGAGCGAGTTTTATGGTATTTACTTGGGAGTTTGGCAAATATGTAACATTGACTATGCAGGTAAATATATGCTATGCCTTAAAGACTGAATTAAGCCGAATGCAGCAGTAATGTTTAATCAGATGCTTGAATAATTATTAAATGGTAGTGAATCATTTTAGAAGCTTTTTTCAGACGTTGGTGTAAGATGCTGCTATACTGTATATGCAGCTAGTGTATGTGATGTATCTATAACCCCACGGTATTGTAGACACTTCAGAAAACCAAGGAGCAGAGTGGGAGATATCTTCCAACAATGTATTAGTCACGTGCTAGGTGAGATAGAATATTAGAAGATAAATAAAGGCCACCCCAGCATTAAACATATTAATATCATTATCATTTTTAAATCATTTGTATACAATAAAAGGCATTTTGCCAGCACTTGTGTGCAACTGATCCTGAGGCTGGAATAGAAGCTTCATGGATACCTGATGTTGGGTAGCTCTTCATTTCTGAAGGAGTGAGACAGGTGTGTGTTTCCTCTTAGTTTGAGGTGAGTGAGACTGTTCAAGCCGGACAGGGGGACTCGGGATAACCGGTTATCACTCAGATCACTGCAGAGTCAGAGAGAGAGAGAGAGAGAGAGAGAGAGAAGGTTTATTATGACAAACAGCTTACATTAGTGTGTTTATGTTACAGTACCTGTGACAGATGGTACCACATTAGTTACAATGAATGAAAAAGTACAGGTCAATGTGTGATCAAAGAGGCATCAATGTCTCATTGTCTCATTGTCTGTTCTGCTTCATCCTGTATTCAGGGCCCGTATTCACAAAGCTTCTTAGAATCCTCTCAGAGAGCTCCTATCTTAGGCTAAAAAGTCCTAACTGGGAGTCTTAGACTAAAAGTGATTTAGAAAACTTCTTAGAGCAACTCTGAGTAAGGAAAGTACAGAAACTTTTATCTTAGTGAGGGGGCGTGGTCGACCCCGTTGCTAGGGATGATGCAGCATTTCAAGGACTGTGATTGGGTGATAAAAAAATAACCTCTGACCTCTGCAAAGGTTTTGAAATGCACTCTTTGTGAAAATTGAAGACTATATGGTAATAGAACAGACAGTGAAATCATAATGTTTGTATATAAAGAAATCGTATATAATCATGACTACAGGCTACTTTATACAAAGTTTCTGTTATAAGTTAAATATCTTAAAGTGAATTAAAACAGCCAAATGTTGAAAACGTGAACATATTTCCACACAGTAGTTGGTATATTAAAGTTCTTACATTTATTCATCATTACTGATTTTATTACTTGTGATCCATTTCAGATTGATGGGAGCAAATGGCTCAGCTTTTACCAGTTTACATGATTACAGGACAGTTTATTTAAGTTGCACTTTTGGATGGTATGTAGCCAACAATCCAAGAGAGATGGAAGGAAGTAAAAAAACAAGAAAACCAAATTGCACAGAAGAGCAGTGTAGAGAGAAGTTCAGTGTTTGGAGAATATTTCTTCTTTCCACCATTTCGACCTCCGCTATAGAAACTCTTAAGCCTCTTAAAAGTCCTCCTCTCTACTCTTAACTATTTTTTTTTTTTTTTACCTTAGGAGCTGTTTTAGGGCTAAGATGTTTCGTGAATCATTTTTATCTTAACTAAGATTCAGTCCTAAATTTAAGCGAAAATTCTAAGAAAATGTCATAATTCTAAGACCTTTCTTAGAATTTCGTCACTAGGAGCAACTTTTAGGCTTAAGAAGCTCTGTGAATACGGGCCCTGGTGTCTATCCCAGGAGACTTTCAGTAAGGCACGAGGCAGGGTACTCCCTGGACAGACTGCCTATCCATCGCAGGGGACACACTTATACACACACAACGGTTAGCCTAATTAGCCTAATCCGCATGTTTTTGAACTGTGGGAGTAAATGCAAAGTACCCGGAGGAAACCCACCAAGCACGGGGAGAGCAGGCGAACTCCACGCACACAGAGGTGGGAATTGAACCCGGACCGTCAAGGTGCAAGGCGACAATACGAACCACTAAGCCACTTTGCTGCCTTAATTTGCAGCATCATCAATTCTAAATTGCTGAATTTATAACTATAATGTACAGAATGATGAGTTCATCACATCTATGGAGTTTTTTTTCCCCCTGACACACAGGAATATTCCAGACTGTGAAAAAGTGGCTTTGGGAGCACAAGGAATCGTTTACACACATGAACTGGCCAGGACACTGTGCTCCATAATCAAAGCTTAAGCCAAATCATAGTGTGTGACATTTTTCACTAGACAGTGTATTATATGGTGTGGATAGTGAAACCTAGTTTGTTTGTATTGTTCTTAGTTGTGTGAGTGCGTGTGAGTGTGTACTCACAGTTTGAGCAGAGACTGGAGAGAGGTGAAGGCTTCAGGATGGATCACCTCAATCTGATTCCAACTCAGGTCACTGTGCATAAAAACAAACTCATTATACGTTTCCAGCTTAGAAAAAAAAATCCCTACAATGTTACTGTACACTACATTAAGATTTTGTTGAGTTAATGTCAAATTCTTTAATTCTTTAGTATTAGTCATTTATGCACCATTCCAACCTTGAGTTTTGCAATGCAGTGAATTACCTTAAATGACACAATAATTAATAAAAAATGAAAATAAGAGCAGACTACATTCAACTGATTAACTTTTCTATCTTGCTCCACAATCTTTATACATTACGCAAATTTTTCCCTTGTTTCTTCATTTCTTTCTACTGCATAATCCACTTTGTGAACAAATAAAGAAGTAAATTGTACACTGAGTTTGTAAGTCTTTTAATTATTCTTCTATCAACAGAAATGGAATGTAAATGTAATGCAAAAAGGTTGTTTTAAATCCCTAAAAAGGTGTCATTTACATAGAAAGCCACCAGGGGTCGGTGCTGTACAACTAAATATATTATTAAATTTCATTATGAGGCTTAAACACATACAGTGTGCATAGAAATATAAAAAATAATATGATATATGTACTGAAAAAAAGTTTATTTTATACTTTATTTTAAAATCGAAAAGTCTCAAAATTAATGATCAATCTGTTTATGATCACAGGGTAAATGATAAATTTGACCTTTTTCTTCTTAGAATTATATTAAATTTTATATAAGTTTTAAGGTAACTAGTAAATAGCATAAATAAAACACATTTTCACGTTTTCAATAGTGTAATTGTCTAAAAGTTTACATAAAAGAACATATAAAAAGAGAAAAACATATAAAATGGAAGGAACCTCACAGTGATCGAAGCGATACAAGCTGCTGAAACGTGTTCACTTCGATCCGCCTGATCCGATTGTGCTGCAGCCCACTACACACAAATACACACAAACGACAAAAATGAAGCTCAGGACTCAGGACACAGTGGCAGTGAGATCTAAGTAAAAAAACGCAGCTCACATCTCTTGTAGCGAAGTGCAGCGGTAAAAACTTGGCAAATCTTCAACTGCATTATGAGACAACTCTCTGTGAAACACACAGACAAATATTATAAGTGCATGGATTTTACATTGCCATTATAAAGACCTAACATAACTTTACATAACATCACATTTTGACATTATGTACTATGTATATAAGGCTAGTAATGTACAAGACTTAAGTGTAGGGGTGCCAATAATTGTGACACATTTGATTTTGTATAAAAACATATTTTTGCTAAACCTTTTGTTATTTTTCATTGGTTTTATTCCCAACATGGATTATCTGAAATAACATTTTTTTGGATCTTTAACAGGGGTGCCAATATTTCTGGAGCTGACCAAGTCATCACACTCGTAGTTGTTTCTTTGCTCGTTTTTAGAATGGACTTAATCAGAAAGGGCAGAGGTGAGTGTGTGAGCAGTGTATTAGGGGTGTGTGTGTGTGTGTGTGTGTGTGTGTGTGTGTGTGTGTGTGTGTGTGTGTGTGTGTGTGTGTGTGTGTGTGTGTGTGTGTGTGTGGTGTGTGTGTGTGTGTGTGTGTATGTGTGTGTGTGTGTGTGTGTGTGTGTACTCACAGCACTCTAAGATTGGGCAGCTGTTGACAGAGATCAGATGGCAGACTGGTGAGACCTGCTCGTGTCAGAGTGCTGAAATGCAGACAACGAGAGAGAGAGTGAGAGAGTGTGTGTTGTTGTTGGTCTTTCGGCTAAACCCCATCAAGGGGTCGCCACAGCGGACCATCCGATCCACACACAACTTGGCACAGGTTTTACGCCGGATGCCCTTTCTGATGCAACCCTTCTATTTTATCCCAGCATGGAACCGGCAGTGCATCCAGTGCCTGGGGTTTGGGCATTGGGTGGGAATTGAACACGGGACTTCCACATTGCAGACGAGAAAACTACCACAGTGCTACTATTCAATACAACTCAATTAAGTTTTATTTATATAGGACTTTTAACAATAGTTGTTGTCGCAAAGCAGCTTTTCTAAATAAAAAAATATAGAAATGAGTTTGAAAACTGTGTAAAATGATCAGATTGTCCCTGATGAGCAAACCGGGGTGAGATAGGTAGAAACCTTGAGAGGAACCAGACTCAACAGGGAACCCATCCTCATTTGGGTGACATCAGATAGCATTATAAACACAACAATACCAATTAATACTAATTATACATACATTTCAGACATCATATTTCTTGTCTGCGTTCTGTTCATACTAGACTGCTGGCCATGTTCGGGCTCCATCCCAAATGCTTTGTTTAGTATCAGTATGCCACGTGGTGTGTGCTGAATAATTTTTGTTTTAAGATTGCGAAGGTCAGAGAAAGACTGTTTCGTAATTTAACACGGGCTATAGTATTAGACACTGTCTGATATTTCCAGGAATGATAATAATGAATAACTGATAACCTTCATTACACACATTGGTTGTTGGATTATTTCTTCACCTTGTAATTTAATGAAAGCCTACAGTACATTCTGTAAAGCAAATAGTAAAATTGAGCAAAAAGATTAAAGTAGTACAATAATAGAAATAATTCAGTGGGTGGATCTGAGGAAGTGGGTTTGAGTGCTTATACTATATTTGAGTAAATGGATTTAAATGGGTGGATCTAAGCAGATCTGGATTGACTTGATCCCTTAAACGTCAGTGGAGGTGCATTGAGTAAGAAGATTTGAAGATTGAAGTGGATCGATTTCAGTGGATGAATTTAACAAAAGCGTGAGTGAATTTGAGCTGATGGTTGTGGAGAAGGTGGATGTCAGTGGGCCATTCACATCTATACTGAGTAGAATAATTGAGCCAGTGGATTTGACAAGGTGCTTTAGACTGCGTGGTTGGGATGAAGTAGGTTAAAGTGGGTAAGTGGGTAGGTTGATTAAGTAGATTTGAATACGTAGACTTTGGCCAAATGTATTAAATTGTGTGGTTGTGAGTAGGTAGATTTGGGTGGGGGATTTGATTGGTGGAAGAGAGTGAATGGATTTGAGTGGCTGGATCTGAGTGAATGGATTTTAACCAAATGGAGATGATCGTGTGATTGCAGTCAGATAGGTTTGAATGGGTAGATCTGAGTAGTTGGATTTCAACCAGGTTGATCTGACTGTGTGGTTGTGAGCAGGTAGAATTTGAGTGAGTCGGAGAAACCTAGCACATAAAGAACTTAGATTGATAGTTTTTAATGTGTCAACTTGAATGGATATATTTAAGGGCATCGATTTGGGTAGTGAAAGCAAGTAGGTTTCTTCGAGTGGCTGAATTTGAGGAGGTGGATTTGACTGTGGTAGTGTGCATGTGGAATTGTTTGAGTGGATTTCACTGGGTTGTACTGAGCAGGTAGATATGGGAAGCTGGAAGCAAGGGGTAAATTGGAGTACAGTGGAACCTTGTATTACGAGCATAATTTGTTCTGGAACTGGGCTCGTATTCCAAAAGACTCGTAAACCAAATCGAATTTTCCCTTAAGAAATAATGAAAACTCAAATTATTCGTTTGAATTTTTTTTATAAAATACATAAAAATAATTAATACCATATATAAAGTAAAAATAAAACAAATTAACCTGTACTTTACCTTTTAAAAAAAGTTAAAATAAATAAGATAAGTGTTTCCATTTGTGCGCGCAGGTATTTGTGCGCGAGCTGTGTGTGTGTGTGTGTGTGTGTGTGTGTGTGTGTGTGTGTGTGTGTGTGTGTGTGTGTGTGTGTGGAATTAGCCCCTTCCCTCGCCTCGTCTTACACAGTAAAACTCCTCCTCCCTCCCCCCACTTTGCTTTTTAAGTTTCACAACAAACACACACAATGGAATCACTGCTGTAAAGTAAAAAAAAAACAAATGAACCAGCACTTTACCTTTGAAAAGAATCGCGACAGAGCAGAGTGAAGCCGGGGAGCAGGGTGTAAAGGCGAGAGAGTGTGTATGTGCGTGTGTCGGTGTGTGTGTGTGTCGGTGTCAAATTACACGCGCACACACACATAGGAGAGAGGTAGACGTTGATTATACCAGTAAGAGACGAGCACTAAGACCCAGAAGGGGAGACGATTACCCACAATTCCGCAGTGCAAGAGGGAGAAAAATCATTGGCTCAGTTGTGATCACGTGACGCTCGGTGTCAAAACAAGACCGCATGCATGATACTCGGCACTCGTAAACCAAGACTCGCTCGGTTTTTCAAGTCAAAATTTATTAAAAATTGTTGCTCGTCTTGCGGAACACTCGTAAACGGCGTCACTCGCAATCCGATGTTCCACTGTAGTTAAATTTAAATGGGCTGAAATAATTAGGTAGATTAAATTGAGTAGGTTTAAGAAGGTGGGTGTGAGTAAATAAATTTGAGTGGGTGGATTGTTACAAGGTTGTTCTGACTTTGCGGTTACAAGGTTGTTCTGACTTTGTGAGCAGGTAGATTTAAATGGGCTGATTTGACCAGATGGAAGCTACCTGGTGGCTCCTGAGGGGTTTATTTGATTGGGTTGAACCTAGTGTGAAGACTAGGTGTACCATAGACTAACCTGAGTAGGGGAATTTAACTGGGCAAAGTGACCATGACCATTTAAGTTGGTGGATTCAACCTGGTAAAAGTGATTGAGTAGTGGAAGCAAGGGGTGATTTGAGAAGGTTAATTTGATTGGACAGTGGTTAGTGGATAGAGTTAAGTTGGTGTATTCGACTCAGAATGAGTTGGTGAAATCAAGCAGGTAAAAATTAGCAAATAGGTTTAAGTGGGTCGAACTGTGTGGATGGATTTGTATTGGTGGAAGTGAGATGAATGGATTTTAAACAGTTGTTTTGTGAGATTAACTCTGATTGGGTGAAAGTGAGTGGTTGGGAGTGAGTATGGTACTCACAGAACTTGCAGACTGGTGGTCCCTGTCAGGTCAGGAAATTCCTGTATCTCACTGGCACCATTCAGAGATCTGAAAGCAGATTTCCGAACTCATTAATGAAGGTTGTCCTGCTAATGAACACCAACTGAAGAATTAGCAGATCTACCGCCATTCGCATTCCCATTTCAATATTCTAGGAACCACAGCTGGCATTCATGAGTCTTGTTTTTACTGTATACAGTACAAACCAAAAGTTTGGACACCCCTTCTCATTCAAAGAGTTTTCTTTCTTGTGTTCTTTAGCCCAAACGCGTCTCTTCTGCTTGTTGCCTGTCCTTAGCAGTGGTTTCCTAGCAGATCTTCTACCATGAAGGCCTGATTCACACAGTCTCCTCTTAACAGTTGTTCTAGAGACGTGTCTGCTGCTAGAACTCTGTGTGCCATTGACCTGCTCTCTGATCTGAGCTGCTGTTAACCTGCGATTTCTGAGGCTGGTGACTCGGATGAACTTATCCTCCGCAGCAGAGGCGACTCTCGGTCTTCCTTTCCTGGGCCGGTCCGCATGTGAGCCAGTTTCTTTGTAGCGCTTGATGCTTTTTGTGACTGCACTTGGGGACACTTTCAAAGTTTTCCCAATTTTTCGGACTGACTGACCTTCATTTCTTAAAGTAATGATGCCGCTCGTTTTTTTTTTACTTAGCTGCTTTTTTTTTTTTGCCATAACACAAATTCAAACTCTTTGAATGAGAAGGTTTGTACAAACTTTTGGTCTGTACTGTATGTCTGATGACTTGGGTCCATCTTGATTTGTTTACTTTATATTTAATTACACACTCCTGAAATTTTAGAAATCTATTCATGTACAATGGTTATACGTACAGAGTGTGTAACTGCGGCAAGAACTGGAAGGCAGATCTTCCAACAAACTGGATGGGATTCTCGTAGAAATGACTGAGGGAAGAGTTTCAGGGAGAAGATTAGGAGATACTCTGTTGTGGATTTGGTCTTTTTTAACAACTAACTTATTAGAATTGCATGAGGTTGTTAACTCTGCAGCTGGAAGGTTGTTGTGGTGTGATGAAACTCACATGGTCTGCAGCAGTGGGTTCCCCACAAAAGCTCTCTCAGGAATCACCCTGATGTTATTGTTGTGGAAACCCCTGCAAAGAAAAACAGAAACATGTATCCTCACAAACACACACACACACACATACGCACACGTGACTGTACAACAATAAGACATTGTACTGTACAAAGGAATTGCGAAATAGTGTATATGTTATGCCGTAGTGGATGCTTTAAAAGGGGTCTTATCACATCTGTTATCTTGGTGATGTCATAGCTGTGACATCACACAGACAAGTTTATCATAACGAGATTGTTTTTATATCTCTGTCTTTTTGTCTGTTTCTTTTTGTTTTTGTGTGTATCACACAATCTGCACATCTGAGCATGTATGTGTGTGTGTGTGTGTGTGTGTGTGTGTGTGTGTAAGTGTGTGAGTGCGGTTTGGAAACAGCTGTCCCAGCGAAATGACACTCAAGGCAGACCCACTTCCACACACACACACACACACACACACACACACTCATCTCGCGCACTCGCCACATCTGCTCCCAGCTTCACATGCATTTCTACCATCAAGTTAAGTGAGTTTTTATTTTCTTTTCCTGAAAGGTAACACGCCAGATGGCCTTCATGAAAAGGGGGTGCTGTGAGCAGATGCATGCTGGGTAATGTTACTTCGGGTTACTCAGGGTTACTTACAGCTCCTGGAGTTTGTTCAGTGTCCGGATGGCCACGGGAAATTCCTGAAGGGTGTTGAAGTTCAGCTCGCTGGAGACAAAATGAGGGGGGAGGGGATAAGAGGGTCATCATAGTAGTTTGAGAGCTTTGGCAGTCTGGCAGTGAGGTGCACCAAACACACTACCATGTTAGGGCCACATCTGTTCTTCCTACAAGGATTGCAGGTTGGGCCGACATTGGACTAATGACATTTATTATAAAATGAAAGCATACATTCACTACAGTAAAAAAAATAATTCTTATGCTTAAATAGTCTGTTACAAAGGAGTCCTCAGTGTCCGCACTTTGGAACAGTTGAAAATAAAGCTGTAACATATTGGAAAATCTTAAGCAGAGCAGATTCCTGGTTTTTCAATAACATGGCAACTTGTTTTTTTTTATTATTGTTTTATTAATTTCAAGAGATAAGGATGGTGAGACACCAACTGTTTACTTGTGTTGTGGACATTCCACATCAGTAAATATAACTAAATGGATAACAATAATAATATCACTGTTGATTAAACAAAAATGAATATTTTTTGGCAAATAGCTATGGCATATGAGCGACAACACACTTTGAGGTGAGTTGTAATAAGACAATAATGAACGAATCATCTCAAAGTACTGAATTACTCATATACCGCAGCACTTTGGAATGAGCATTCATTACTGTCTTATAACAAGTGTTTATTACCACATTGGGATAAGTTGCTATAAAACATTAATAAACAATGATAGTGCATTTAAGACATTCAGTTATATTTAAGACATTTTGTAGAGTGCCTTTCCTTGATTCTGGCTATATCTGTACACTAGGTACCACCTTTTTCATTTTAAGTCTGAAACGGTCCCGAACACCAGCGGCTCCGCATCTATATGCGCCATTATGTTTCGATACTGTAACTTCATCCCTCGTCCTGCTGCTCCATAACATAAGCAAACAGCTGGAGATTGGCTAGTGCGAGGGGAAATCCTTGCTGGGTTTATGTGGTGTTACAGCTGTTCCGCTCAGCCTAACTCACCATGACATGACCTTCTCTCGCATACATTACTTCTGCTGCATGCCTTTCATTAACCCTCCTGTAGTGTGCACTAATCGTTCCCCAATACCCACACCCGAATGTACTTGTTAAGCTTCCCATTCCAGATTTAGAGTAACCTCCACTATTCTGTGAAGGCTTTGGGGTAGACTTTGGAGTGTAACTGCAGGGAATTAGTCGATGTGTAGATGTCTATCCTGTGGTGCGACTGTTCATCCAGTGACACCAGTTCATCCAAATGGTGTGGTTCAAAGTGGTTTAAGTCAAAGCTCTGTGCAGGGCACTTGAGTTCATACACTCAGACTTTACCACACCATGTTGCTTTGTGCATAGAAGCATCATTATGCTGGAACGTTTGTGCTTCTTTCGTCAAGTTAATGGAAATTATAATGATATTGGATACAAAGACATGTACACACTAAGTTTGGGATAACGAACTAAAATTTGGGGAAGAGTCAGGCTATGAGGAGTATTAGAATTAGTGACAGTTTGATTTAAACTCAATATGTCACATTTGCTATGTGTACATGGACAAGATTCTTTCAATCTTCTTCTTCTTCTTTTGGCTGCCCCCGTTAGAGGTTGCCACAGCGGACCATTTGTCTCAATCTAACTCTGTCTACCACATCATCCCTTGTCACTCCAAGCTCCAGCATCATCACAGCCCTAAACCTCCTCTTGGCCCTTCCTCTTCTCCTCCTGCCTGGCAGCTCCATTTACAACATCATCCTCCTGATATACCCCTCATCCCTTAATCTGACCTCTCTAACTTTGTCCCCAAACCACTGTCCCTCTTATTTACTCATTCCAAATCCTGGCCATTCTTGTCTATCCCAAAGCCAAAGCAACTTCAACAGCATCTTCAGCTGTGCCACTTCCAGCTCTACTTCCTGTCTTTTTTTTTCAACGGCAACATCTCCAAACCTTTTCGCTATCATGGAAACTTTCTCTTTCATTCTTGCCAAAAACCTTTCTGTCATAGATCACTCCTGCTACTCTTCTCCAGCTATTCCACCCTGCCTAAAAAGATTCCTTCAGTCAGATTTAAAATAATTCTGATTAGAGATTCTGATAAGGTGTTTGCTGTGTTTGTTGAGATGCGCAAAGCAGTTGGTTAAAAGTATAACTGAAGGAGAAGGGGAGGTTTTATTCCTCCAACTTGCCATTCTCCGTTATGGGTGATTACAAGAATTCAGTTTCATCTACTGTATGATTGATTCTGGAATGAACTTCCTTTAGCCGTACCTTCAGCTGAGTCACTGACAACCTTTAAATGACTCCTAACAATGTATCTGTTTCTGAATCTGGATTAACCACCCTCCCCTTCCCAACGGTGCTTGACTGGTGGTACTTCTACTGTAGTCTGCCAAATTATATAAACATCCATGTACATGTAAAATGATTGACTAGATGCTGTACTTCAAATGAAATGGCAAGTCACTCAGCGCCCCTTCCGCAGCCAAAGAGCCAGTGAATGAAAGTCAGAAGTAAAGACAGGTGGGAATTGTTTGTTCTCACTGGGTTTACTGATAGGGACACTTACAGTTCAAGTGTTTACATGGCTAATATTTAGCCATTTAACTGATTATCAAAGGTTTATACACGCCCTCTCATTCTATTGAGAATTCATTTCAATCAGGCAGGATCGGCTCAGACTGTCCTGACTGAGGTGTTTGGATTTATTTACAATTAACTTTTGCCTTTAATGGAATCCCATATTCCCAAAGCCACTTGGTGGTGCTTGAGTTTGAACCTGTGACCTTCTGTGCCATGTTAACAGGTCAACATCGTAACACAGAGCTACTGCTGCCCTCTTTCTGACTGGCCTGTTACTCCAATTTTTAGTGGAATATTAGTGTCCATTTAAACGCATCAAACGAAATTCATGTTTATGTACGAGGGCCGTTCAAGTCAAACCAGGACTTGGGATGAACTTTCTTGTGAATAAATACAGTACAGACCAAAAGTTTGGACACACCTTCTCGTTCAAAGAGGTTGAATTTGTATTATGGCAAAAAAAAAAAGCAGCTTAGTAAAGAAAAACGAGTGGCATCATTACTTTAAGAAATGAAGGTCAGTCAGTCCGAAAAATTGGGAAAACTTTGAAAGTGTCCCAAAGTGCCATCACAAAAAGCATCAAGCGCTACAAAGAAACTGGCTGACATGCGGACCGGCCCAGGAAAGGAAGACCGAGAGTCGCCTCTGCTGCGGAGGATAAGTTCATCCGAGTCACCAGCCTCAGAAATCGCAGGTTAACAGCAGCTCGGATCAGAGAGCAGGTCAATGGCACACAGAGTTCTAGCAGCAGACACGTCTCTAGAACAACTGTTAAGAGGAGACTGTGTGAATCAGGCCTTCATGGTAGACGATCTGCTAGGAAACCACTGCTAAGGACAGGCGACAAGCAGAAGAGACGCGTTTGGGCTAAAGAACACAAGAAAGAACACAAGAAAGGAAACTCGCTGAATGAGAAGGGGTGTCCAAACTTTTGGTCTGTACTGTACATGAAACCAAATTACAGTACATTTACACAAGACTTTAAGCACAATATGTCACTTGTATAGACATTTGTATAGTATTGTTCTGGAAAGTAGAAAATAAATGACTAGAGCGTTAGAAGGTGTGTCCAAAATGGACACTGGAACTGTATATAAGCACTTTTTAAACATAATAAGGATATTGCTTTTAAATGATCGGTTGGGTTATTATTGGGAGACATTACGAATATGTAATCTAAGCACATGTCTAGTTCTGAAGGACTCCTGTACAGGGTGAGAACATGAGCTTTTCTCTCCAGCCTGCCTTTAGAAAGGAGTGGCACAGGGATAATCAGTTAAATAAGAGTTTGTTTGGCAGCTTTCCTCTTGACTCATGAAGCTCCATCCCTGCTCTAAGAGCACTCCGAGCTGAATAGGCCTCATCATCCCCGTAATTATCGCTCTCATCCCTCAGTGCTAAGTGTAAGCTTTCAAAGCAGAATAATCGTTTATGTATTTTAGCTTCTTTTTTAAAGGGGAAGCTGGAAATCTGCCAGAGTGTTTGAAGTGCAGAGCAGAGGCAGCGCGGTCTTGGCCCACGGCCACACACACACTAAAACACTTGCTCGATTTCAGTGTGTGTGTGTGTGTGTGTGTGTGTGTGTGTGTGTGCGTGGGTGTGTGTCCAAATTTTTATAAACATCTGTGACAGTTTTGATATTGTGGGAACAAATTCCATTTTTATTGTAAAATAGAGCACACTCTCTGGCTTAAATTATCCTCTTTCATATCAATTTGCCAAACTACTGCTAGTTTGTTTGCAAGCCTTGTTACTATAATGCTAGTGTGTTACGCTTTTAACTATAATGTTAGCTAGTTTGTTTATATGTTAGCCTGTTTACTATTAAGCTAATCCATTTATTAGTGTGTGAATTATAATGTTAATTTGTTTCTTTGCTTGTTTACTGTGAAATAGTTTATTTATTACAATTTGTTTTTATCTGTTAGCCTGTTTATTATTAAGCTAATTTGTTTGTTAGCCTTTTTAGCATAATGCCAGTTTGTACGTTAATCTGTTTAATACAAAGCTAGTTTGTTTGTTAGTCTTCTTACTGTAGTTAGTTTCTTTGTTAGCCTGTTTACTATAAAGCTAGTTTTGTTTGTTAGCCTTTTTAGCATAATGCTAGTTTGTACATTAATCTGTTTAATACAAAGCTAGTTTGTTTGTTAGTCTTTTTACTGCAGTTGGTTTCTTTGTTGGCATGTTTACTATAAAGCCAGTTTGTTTTTTAGGCTTTTTAGCATAATGCTAGTTTGTACGTTAATCTGTTTAATACAAAACTAGTTTGTTTGTTAGTCTTCTTACTGTAGTTTGTTTGTTTGTTAGGCTGTTTATTAAAATGCTAGCTTGAATGTCAACTTATTTATAATGTTTAAGGTTTGTGTGCTATGTTTGGCTACTAGTTTGTGTGTTAGCGTGTTTATATTATTGCTATTTTGTGCGTTAATTTGTTGTTATCCCATATAAAGTGGATTTTACATAAAGATTTAAAAAAAAAATACATTACACATTTACAATATAAGTGATTAATGATATGTGAAATGATTAGATAAATGTTGGAAAATGTTGTTTAGAAGTAATCCATAAATGGCAAGAACTTTTACAACATTGGAATCAAAATAAGACTAGCAAAGGGAAAGGGAAATATCTTACAGATTATCGCAAATCAAACACGCACGTCGCACCACAGTGGCCTTCTGTGACCAGTGACCAGGGGACATTTCATATGTTTGAGATGCTCAGAAACAGAAACGCAGCACTTCTTTACCCAGGTTCCCAGTTCCGCAACTGCTTTCAAATGAACTGATGCGTATGTGTGCGACTCTCTGGGCTCATTGTTTCTATTAAATCATAAAACACCATTTTAGCACTTCACCAGGCCGTTAAAATCGCAGGTGTGAAAGCTGGAGACCACCATGACTTGAACATGTGCTGAACACTTTAAAGCTTAATCATATGTTACATTTGAGAATTATATGTTGGCCCGGAATTCACGACCCCTTTCTAAATTTCTCATGAAGTTTAATAGCGGTTCTCATGGGGCCTTTTCGTATTAAAAAATAATTAATTTTATCCCGATCTCCGAGTCAGTGCACCAAGGAGAAGAACATGTGCATTTTTGGCGCTGCAATTTGGAAACGACACGCGCACTTCCTGAAGGAAACACTGCGCTTTCAAGCAGCAAAATCTTTGAAATAAGATACATTTTAAAAATATTTCCAAAAGATTTCAAAAGCTTAACAGTATTAAAATGTTACAGATCACGATTGAAGTGATGGAGAGAGGAAAGAACAAAGGGCCCGGGTGTGTGTTGGAGTGGAAATAATCATCACATCTGAGGTTGAAAACTAGCCTGAGATGAACTCCGGCCTAAAATCCATTAAATTGAGACTGAAATTCATAAAAGTTTGATGAAACGATGTTCTTGCTTGTATTGTAGTGTTGGTTCAGGGATTGTGTCCTAATCAGGGAGTGACTCATTATCCTGGCAGCTTTCCTTCAGATCTGCTCACTGTGACCGATCAAAGCTTCCAGCGAAGGGGTCACTGAGGAGAATTCATCTCAACCTTAACCTCCTTTAACTATTTAATGATAGGTAAGAGCAGTTTTTCAGGGTGGGGGGAATAAAATGCAGGATCTGCAGGATCGCGTTATAAGAGCCCTATTGTTTGCATCTAATATGAAACTGAACTTTCACGAGTAAATCAAGTCAGGTTATTTCTGTATTAATTTCCCATCGTCTCACTAAACCTGGCGCCACGCTGAGCCTTCAGTCACTGAAATTACAGGGCCTGATACTTAAAAAAACAGGAAATAGCTTTTTATGTTGCCTTTAATCATTTGGAAAACAAGCGACGATTGCACTTACAGAGTCTCGAGACTTCGCAGGCCCTCGAAGCAGTTCTCTCCCAGAGTCTGGATTAGGTTGTTATGAAGATGCCTGAACACAAAAACAGTCATTATAAGTGAAGAAAGCATTAAAAGCCCCCAGAGATTATAATCATTAGAGAGCAATCATGTCTTATATAAACAGGCACCACAGCATAGGCAGCGATCAAGTCAGGTTCAAAAGTCTGAATCAACAACTTTTCATATGTCATTTTGTCAGTACGTTTCAGTTCCTTAAGCTGCAAACCATGGTACTGTACTACAACACGGTGTAGTGTACATCCAGCTAAAGGTACAGTAGATGTATCCAGTAACACTGGAAGGAACAGTGACTTAGTTTGTCACGTGTCAGTTCCTCTAAGGGGTAGATCGAACATTTATTCATGATGAACCTCTTTCTTAAATCCATCGATTTTTTTAAGGATGCGTTTTTAGATTCTGGTTTAGTCCTTGTTTGACTCTCTCGGCAGTTCCATATGTGAATCATGCTTCAGTCTGCAAATCCAGGATTGGCAAAAATAATAATGAATAATAATTTGCACTTTATTAATCCCAAGGGGAAATTGTCATTTTCATATTTCCCAGTTAGGAAGCTGGGGTCAAAGTGCGGGGTCAGCAGGATACAGGGCCCCTGGAACAGACAGGGTTAAGGGTCTTGCTCAAGCGCTCAACAGTGGCAACTTGGACATTGCCAATGATTTTTGTTTCTAGTTAAAAGAGTAAACCCTGCTGCATTCACTGATCAGATTTTACAGTCCTCCTACTATAATCTAAACACGTCAAAAAACAAATAGTTGCGCTTACGCAGCCCATTTTACCCCACTTTCCCCTATTGACAATCTCCCCTATGGCTATAGGGAGGAGAGACAAAAATGTCGCAATCCAAGCAATAAATAAGCACAAAAAACTCCATTTAAATGATAGAGAGGGATGTAACAAAAGTGACCCCAAATGTTAAGCCAGGTAGAAGGTGACAATTAAAACTTTTATCTTTTAAAAAAAGTGAGAGGTAACAAAAATAACCTCAAATGAAAAAAAAAAGACTCAGATCAAATAATACTAAAGGAGCTTTTGTCAAAAAATGACAAAAGAAACATTACCAAGGTTAAACAATACAAACACAAATGTGACCAAAATGACTCATGGTAAGTGATATACGTATAAGGTGACGGAAATGACCTGGGCTAAATGAAAAACGAGGCAGAAAAAGCTACATTTCCCCAGGTCAGGTAATAAACAAGGAGGCGGTGACACGCAAACCTTCTGCCAAGCGATAGTGTTGGAATGACCAGGGCCAAAAGGAAAGAAACCAGACCAAATTACAAATATAACAAAATGACCCTGGCTATACAGGTAAAAGTGACCAAAGTGACCAAAGTGAAGAATGACAAGGAGGCAACTAATGTCTAATCTGAATGTGAATTTGAGGCCTCAAATTGAAATGACTTTTAAACAGTCTTGGTATAAAGTCACTCAACGAGTTATTGTTCTTTTGTAAGCTTCTGGCGCAAGCTTGTGTTGTTCAGATTTCATTCTGCATTTAAAGACAAATAAGCCACCCGAGCAGGACGTATAAAGGAAGTGTTTGCGTTACATACAGCACAACGAGGTTGGACAGGTTCCTGAAGGCGTAGTCAGGGATGTGTGTGATGCGGTTGAGGGCGAGGGTCATGGCCTGCAGGGTGGAAAGGTCACTGAGTGCGCTCACTGGGATGTCGCTCAGCGCGTTGTCGTCCAACCACAGGTGGCGCAGGGACCGCATGCCTGAAAATGTCTGGGCGGGGACGTCTGCGATGAGGTTAGCGTCCAGACGTCTGAAACGGAAAGACATAATGTTTTACACCGGTTAATAAACCGACGTATAGAGTACAGTGAAGCAGGAAGGAGCATGCTGGGTGTTTGTTAGATCTGTCGAATCACTCGGGGGTTTAGTGCAGAGGAAACGTTCACTTTGTGTTGTTTTAAAGCTCTTTGAAAGTGAACTCCGGCCTTAAGACGCGGGCTGTTTTCTAATCACAGGACACGCGAACAATTTACTTTTGTTAACATATTAAATTCCTTTGAAGCTGCCACTCCCTCCAGAGAGAAAACACACACGCTACCATACACTCCGTCACGGCTAACTGACTTCTGTCAATCGACTCTATTAACCCAGACTGCTTTGTCTTGTTGCCGGCTGTTTTTGTGTTTGTCAGTGTTTTGGTTTGATGCCGCACGCCACTTGATTTGTGTGTGCATGCATGTGTCTGTGTTGTGTGTGTGTGTGTGTGTGTTTGAAGTCGTAATTAGCTGCTCGAGCTTGGGCTTGTTTAATAGCTCTTCTGACACGCTTCGGGTTTCTCCAGCTCTGGAATTGTGAAAGTTATCCTTTAGGAGAGAGAGAGAGTAATTAAAGGACACAATCAGCTCGATCACATGAAGACAAAAGAAAGAAAGAAATCTTCACTGCATGGTGTAAAGCTCAGGCTGATCATTATGGTTCAATAGCTTCTCGTTTTTGTTTTCTTACCTCCATCACTTTATCCTTATTTTCACCATTTCTTGTTTCAGTCTTTCTACTCTTTCTTAATCTCTTACTTTTTCTTTAGACTTCTTTTTCATTTCCTTCCTTATCTAGTTGCTTCTTCTTATTTTATTCATATAGTCATGTTGTTCTATTTATTTGTGCTTTCTTCTTTATATATATATATATTCTTTCTTCATCCTTTCTCATCTTCCCTTCTGTAATTTTCACTTTTCCTTTTCATTTATTCTTCCAACCTTTTCTTTAATTTCCTTCTTCTCCTCTCTCATCCCTTCCTTACTCTCTCTCTCTCTCCTCCCTCTTCCTCCTTGCCGCTCGTCTGTGGCCTGCCCGTGTCCTCGGTGGAGATGGATGTCCTCCTCGTGTCGACACATTAAGCCTTTGATCTAATGGATTCTGCCCTCCGGATTCCGGGGGCGAGTTGTGATGTATGACAGTGAAGTCGGCCGCGAGCACTTCCTCCACATTCTTCCCCTCCACTGACCTTTCACACTCATTCATTCCTCTTCTCCTCCCCCCCCCCCATCCCTTGCCTTGCTGCTGCTCTAGCTTTATTCCAGTCAAAACTAAAAGATCGAGGGCACTGCATTAACTTCAACAAACATTATATACTATAATTTCATCATTCAGTTTGTTTGGCTCTGATTGGCCGGGACAAGAGAGGACTTTATTAACTAGTTCAATATTGAGAATAAAACAGCCCTTGTTGTGCATTTGTAGGGAAATAATCAACCGTGGTTTGGGGTTTTCTGATGTCAGTGATTTGGGGTGTTCTGACAGTGAATGACTACAGAAATGAGCTTGGAAAGAAGATAGAAAGAAGCAAAAAAATTAAAGAAACTTTGACTTTTTTAAGAAAAGAAACTAAAATAGAAAAGAAACTCAGGGAAGAAACTAAAATGAAACAAACTAACAAGAAGGAAAGAAACTAAAAAGAAGAAAGAAAGGAACTAAAAAAGTAAAGTAAGAATAGTAAATCCTTTGAAATAGAATGATGAAAGAATGGAAGGACAATTCAATTAAATAAAAAAGTAAGAAAGGATCAAAGTACAAACTAAATGATGAGGGCGGAAGTGAGGGAACGCTGGGTGTGAGAGATGTTAAATACTAACGTCTTCTCCTGAAGGAGATGATGCATTATTCATTTATTTATTTATTCATTTATTTATTGTAAATGATATATGGTCAGTTGTGTAGCATTATATTGTGTATAAAACATCTATGATATAAATATTCTAATTTTAAAATCTGCTTGAGCTCTAACCAAATATTTGGCTACTTCGGCATTTTCGGTGTGTTTACCGTGCACAGAATGGGCCGTAATCCTCTAATGGAGTCTATTGTAAAGCTTTTTGGCTCCACCTGTTCGCACTCGTCTGCACCAGGCGCCAGTGGACGTCAGCTCCTGAAGCCCTCGCCCGGTAATTAACCCCAACCACATCTTATCATTAACCTAATGGTGTGTTGGGTGAGTATCAGGTTCAGGATTCACCTGGCTGAGTCAGCGCTTCTCTGTGCTACTGACAGGTGTGTAACTCGCTCTGAGCAGATCACATTCAGGCCGCTGTAACAGGGTTCAGGTTCAGCTTCAGAGACGTCAGTAGATTATGAGAACAATGCAGAAGCAGTTAAAAGAGTTTATCTGAAAATAAGATCAGCTCTTAATGCAAGTCACTCGTGATCAAATGAAATAAACATCACAGCACTTGAGCGGCCTGACAGCACTCGGTCCTCTGAAAGCTTACAGGCTGTGTGTGAAAGTCTTTACACAAGATCAAAGTCATCTATTTTTTTTTTTGTAATCCTCCCCCCCTAATTTAGTTGTGTCCAATTCCTCCCCGTCAGTAGGGGGCGCCCACATTAAGACTACCACTCAGTCGGAACAGCCGAAGACTATCACGTGTTTCCTTTTCAAACTGATCACTCACGCACCGTTGGGGGCAGCGCAACACACTCGGGGGGCAGCGCTATCTACTTCTCTTGCTTGCGCGAGCTCACAGACGCCCCAGACTGGCTGTAGAGCCGTGATTAATGTGGGAGCACTAAGTACCTCTCATCCCTCCCCTCTGAGAGAGCTCGGCCAATCAGCTCCCTCTAGACCTCCGGCTGCGAGAGGTTACAGCATCACCTGGGAATCGAACTCGCGATCTCCAGATGATAGGGCGAGCACTTTACCACTGCACCACTCGTAGGCTCGAAGTGATATTTTCTGTGCTGGCAAGAGGTTAAGCATGATGAACAGATAAGATTTATATTAAAATAAAAAATAGATTAATTAAAAAAGTATAATCATTTAAAAATGCAGATGTTTGTAACTAAAAAGCTGAAGGAACAAATAAAATAAGGTAAAGAAAATATTATAATGAATTGGAAATAAATTGGAAAGTATGAGTGAGCAAGGGAAGGAAGGAAGGAAAAAAGGAAGTAAATAAAGAAAGAAAGAAAAAAGAAAGAAAGATCTAGTGCTAGGCAGCTGCTCAAGCTGAGGGGTAGCTTGCATCTTTATGGGCGGAGCCTGAGGTGCGACCACACAGTAGACTTCCTGTGACACCTGGCTCATGCCGTACAGTAACAGTTTGCTCAGCGTGTTCGCATGATTGCTAGCCAACATTTTAATTTCACGTAGCAGAGGCCTGACATGATGACATGTGGAGCTGCTTCCTGCCTTACAGGTGGACCGATGGGTTGCATCAGCACCTGTTTTACGGTGTTTAACACATTCCTCCCACTGGGGCAAATAATAAACAACATTACCCCTTAATAGTCGTATAAAGAACAGACGCTTGCTGACTTGACTGCATTAGAGACCGAGCCAATGATGACATCATCACCCCAAGCCAAACCCTACTCCGTATTTCTTTTCCGTAAGTCTTTTTTCCCCCCCATAATGAAGATTTTCTGCAGTGGAATGTGCTAATTAAATGATAATAAACTAATGCTGATGATGATGACTCACAGTGAAAGCAGATTGGGCAGTTCCCATGGGTCTTCACTTTCCAGTCTCTCGAGTTGGTTGTTCTGCAGCATCCTGAAAAAATGTAAAAGCAGTATTTAAAAACAAGTTATTTGTTAATTGTCTGAGTGAAAGAAGCACACACAACACATTATAACATTTCATGATTAATGTAAATATATGTTTTAAATTACCATTGAACTAATTAATAAATTAATAATACTAATGCTGATTAATAATTTATTAATAATGAACTCTGCTTTGCAACAATGACCATTGTTAAAAGTACTATATAAATAAAAAATAAATAAATAATGACACTACACACACATTATAATGATACACAATATTTGTCTTTACATTATTTGCCTTTTTAGTAACATTTTATTATTATATTTCTCATTTGTTGTATAACACATTGATTTAACCTGATTGTAGCCCTTTATCTTTTTTTTTAAAGAGATTACCACTCCATCCTCTTCCTTTCCTTCTGCTCTGTTCTTCGTGACTACATTTCCTATCATTTCACTCCTTAATTCTTACCTTCATTCAGCCCTCTTTCCTATTATCAATTATTACCATCATTCTACCTGCATCGTCCTTTGACCTTGGTTTCTCTCTTTCCATCCACTGTCCCCTTTTCTCCCATTCCACTCAACCATTCTTTTACTTTTCTTTCCATCAGCACTTCATTCATGAGCTATATGGAGTGTTGAAAGAAAACCCCCAGTGTTCTTATTGTTTCAGTCATATTTCTTTCTTTCTTTCTTTCTTTCTTTCTTTCTTTCTTTCTTTCTTTCTTTCTTTCTTTCTTTCTTCCTTTCTGTTCCCTACCTATTTGGAAAAGGAATTGTTCAATAAATAAAGAGGTGATAAAAACGAAAAAGAGATGGATGGATTACTAAAAGGCCCAAAAGTTGAAATTACGGAAGAAATCAAGAATGAAAAATAAATAAAGAAAATATGACTGAAAGAACAAGAATTACATCTTATTCATTAGAAAACTGAAAAAGGTTTTGTAAATGTAGGGTTTTGCAAAAGTAAGCTTTCTTTAAAAGTAAGGTAGGAATTTTATATACTTTTCCTCACATCAGGGAGAAAATAAAGGAAAGAAGGAAAAGAGAATTAAAGAGTGAATAGGAAAGAGGAGGAACCGCTTGGGTGGGCCGCTGATGTCATGCTTGTAGAACCGGCTGAATAAAAGAGAGAAAAAATGAGGGAGAAACTGAGAGAACAATGGACCTCAAAGCAAATTATTCCAACATGAGCAAGAGAGAGAGAGAGAGAGAGAGAGAGAGAGAGAGAGAGAGAGCAGATCTTTAAATTTCACGGCAGACAGCTTTATCACATCCAATCGGCTGAAACCTCTGACATTCGAGAAAAGAGAGACGCCTGTTTCTTACGGAGAATAGACAAGTCTTTGTGAAGGAGACATCTCTATCGAGGAGATGGTGGTGCCACAACAGCCATTGTGAAGCCAGACTTCAAAAAAACTACATAAAGAACAGGCCTCTGTTCTCCTGCACTCATTAGAATATAACAACGTTTTTATTCATCCGCTCTTTCCTCTGGACTCCCCGCTCTCCACTGCCCATCCCATCCCGGCCCGTCCCTGTCCCTCTTCTTCCATCACTTTCATACTCACACTAAAAAGACTAAGTAAAAAAGTTCTAAAAGTTCTTTTTTTGCGCCAGATTTTCATCTGAGCTTAGAAGCGCAGGATCAACGAGTGCCACAATTGTCTATTCGACTTTCTACAACGAGACTTCATCACTCATTACAAATACAAATCCCAATCACAGCGAGGCTCCCTAGGTAGGCTGGGTAGCAGGTTTGGGCAGCGGATTTGTGCTTCTAGTATGATGAGGATATCTATCGAGTGTTAAGATGAGAGTCGAGTTGAAAGTCAATGTCCTGTTTATAAAATTATTTTGAATAGTGATGTGAGCAAAGGATAGATGGAGATAGAAAAGAGAGAAAGACTTGGGGGACCACACAGTCATCAGAATCCCAACATACACTCATTATGATCATCACTTCATTTATTTTTCATGTACATTCGTTGCTTTCCTTTTTCCCTTCATCCATTTCATGAAAGAAAGAAAGTAATTGATTACATTTTGAAAGAAATATATTGCTGGATTGATGGATAACTAGATGGAGTTATTAAAGATATTTAAAGATATTGAAGAAAGAAAGAGAAAAGAAAGAAAGAAAATGCATCAAGTGAATAATACAGATAGATATTTGAATAAAAAGGGAGAAGGAAAAATCAAGGAAAAAAGAAAATAAAGAAAAAGTCGGTAGAGTGATGAAAGATAGGAGAAATGGATGCTTGGAGTAATATTAAAGTAATAAAGGAAGGAAGAAAGGAAGGAAAAACTAAAGAACAAGAAATAAAGATGATGAATGTTATAAGGTGAGATGTATAGATTAATAGAAAGAGGTAGAGAGAGAGAGAAAATGGAAATGGATGAGTTTAGTAATTTTAAAAGATAATTGAGAATCAAGGAAGGGAGGAAGGAAGGAAAGAAGAAATGAAGGACAACAAAGAAAAGAAAGGATGATAAAAGATATTTAAGAAAGAAAGAAAGAAAGAAAGAAAGAAAGAAAGAAAGAAAGAAAGAAAGAAAGATGATTGTTAAATTGTACTAAAAGGGAATGTGAATGAATGGATAGATAGATAGATAGATAGATAGATAGATAGATAGATAGATAGATAGATAGATAGATAGATAGATAGATAGACCCCTTGATGGGAGGAGCTGAAAGAAAGTTTTACTCGGTAGTGGAGTTAATTAACTGCAGAGGTTTTTGTGTGTCACTTCATGTCTGTATCTCACACCACATTTGGGTCCATCAATCCAGAATGACACATCCAGTGTTTGTGCTAACCCCCGTATTGAGATTTGTATTTAAAATTTGCCGTGTGTGTGTGTGTGTGTGTGTGTGTGTGTGTGTGTGTGTGTGTGTGTGTGTGTGTGTGTGTGTGTGTGTGTGTGTGTACACATACAAGATTTTGAGGCCAGTGAGTCCGCGGAGGGCCGAGCCGCTGATGTGTCTGAGCTGATTCCCAGAGAGACGTCTGCAAAGGAAGAAGATCGACAGTGAGTCGCACAACTCTGACACCTTTCCCAGATGTGTGTGTGTGTGTGTGTGTGTGTGTGTGTGTGTGTGTGTGTGTGTGTGTGTGTGTGTGTGTGTGTGTGTGTGTGTGTGTGTGTGTGTGAGAGCGAGAGAGAGAGAGATTATTGATGTCACTTGTAATTACAAAGCTCTCTCTCTCTTTCTCCCTCTCTCACATGTCACGCATACAAACTCACATGCTTTCTCCATTTCACTTTATTTCTTTATTTCCTCTGACCTTCTCTTTTTTTCTTTTCTTATTTCTCACATTCTTTCTCTCAGAATATCACAGCATCTCTTTTTACTTGTCTGTCACTCCTGTTTCTCCTATTCTTATTATTTTATCTCAACTCTCAATTATTACTTCTGTTTCTGTCTTTCAATCTTTCCATCACTTTCTCCATCTTTTCCTCTGTTACAGTCTGTCCATTTTTCCGAAGGTTTAATTCTTTTGATCTCTCCTGCACTGTCTACCCCTACCTGTCTTACCTTTCTTAGTTTCTTAGCGTTTCTCTCTTCAGTCTTTCTCCTCATCTTCTTGTCCTCTTTACTCTTTTCTCACTCCCTCACATATCCGTCTTGCTCTCTGTCCAAGTCCCAGCCTTGTGTCTTTCTCTCAATGCCCCCCTGTCTCTTTCTCAGTGTCTGGTTTCTCCTATTATTCTTTCCTGTTAATTTCTAAAATCTCTCTCTCTCTCTCTCTCTCTCTCTCTCAATCTTTCCTTCTCTCCATCACTGTCTCATGATCCAGCTCTTTCTCTTTGTTTGTCTTCCTTTGTCTTGCATGATGTATGTGTGTATGTGGTTCCCTTGAAGGCAATAACACAATATCCCCACAAAGTTAGAGTTTCTTTTCTGTCACTACACATTTGGACTCCATAAAGATCAAAATGAAATAAACACACAAACACAAACACACACACACACACACACACACACACACACACACACACACACACACGATTTTTTAGTAGCTGACACTCTGGGCCATGCCAAACCACAATAAATTTAGGAGTGAACAAAGCACCATCACCCCAATACACACACACACACACACACACACACACACACACACACACAGATTCATTAGCCATACTATCGAAACAACATTTGTTTGAAATGAGAGGAGTGATGAGATTCAACAGCTAGTGTCGATCAGCACTAGCTAGCATTAGCAATGTCGATATAAACATATGGCAGGTGATTAAAATTACAGGTTAGCTCATCCTAGCCAGCTAAATTGGCTAGTGCTAGCTAAGTGTACTATAAACTATGACTCGAATTCTGTCAGGTTAACTCATGCTAGCTAACTGGATAGCATTAATAGTGAAAATTGTGAAGATTACTGGGAAGCAGTCATCTCAGAAATCCTGTCAGGTTAGCTCAAACTAGCTAGCTAAGTATTATTAACAGGTGAGGATATCAACATTATGGAGATAACAGAATAACTTCAGAAACCCTGTCAGGTTAGCTTATAACAGGTTGGCTAGCAGTGAGAATGATAAAGATCCTCTATGAGAAACCCTGTCAGATTAGCTTCTTTTAGCTTGTCAACTAGGCTGATGTTATCAAAGAGTGTTATGATAATGACTTGTGCTAATTGCTAAGAATTTGTAGTGAGGAAGACAGAAATCCTCTCAGAAACCATTTCTGCTTAGCTTATTTTAGCCTGCTAACTAGGCTGATAATAGCAAAGAGTATTATGAACACATAATACATTTGACAGCAAACCAAGTCCAGACACTCCTACGAAGATGCCTGAGAGCGGAAAATCAGATGGGCCGGAAACATGGAATGACAAGAAGATAACCATTGGACAACTTGGGCAATGTGTTGGTGAAAGAAAGAAAGAAAGAAAGAAAGAAAGAAAGAAAGAAAGAAAGAAAGAAAGAAAGATGGCTGAAATTTTTGAAAGATGAAAAAGGATGGAAGGATGTATGTATTGAAATATTAAAATATATTTTACAAAGAAAGTTGTTACACTAAGAACTGTGACAAAGAAAAAGGACAGAACGAATGAAATAAGGGATAGAAAGAAAGATGCATGGAGTGGCTAGTAGAAATGGATGGATTAATTTTGGAGAAATTTTGGAAGATAATTGAGAAGGAAAGTAGAAAGGTAGGGAAAATAAAAAAGAAAAGATGACGATGGATAGACAATAAAATATATTTAAGAAAGAAGGAAAAATGATTGTTAAATTGTACTGTAGATCGTAAATTTCACAGAAGGCGGCTGGATGAACCAAATCTTCAAATATCAAGTATCATATAATAATAGAAGTTGCACTAAAAAAATTTTTAAATTTTTTTTAAAAAAAAATAAATAAATAAATTGCACTACAAAAAAGAATGTAAAATACAAAATGTACTAATATATATATATATGCATATATATATATATATATATATATATATATATATATATATATAAATTGTTTATTTTATTTTATATAAAATCCTGCTAAGCTAATCATAGCCTAGTATTAGTACTAGCAAAGATATTGTAATATGACGTCAATCTTTTCAGCATAGCTCTTCATGTGAGCAGCCTGAAAATGACTGAAATCAGAATACAGAATTCCTGTCTGGTTAGCTCATGTAGCTGACATTGATCTTCCTCCTCAAAGATGTCTATATATTAATTTGCTGGCTTGAAAAATGCAACTGCAGACATGATATCTGATGAGATATTAGCATTTATTAGCATTGTTTTAAACCCACTCATTCAAATCCACAACCGCTAACCTCATGACTCAAACTCAAACTCTAACTGTGTGTATCTCACACCAGTTGGAAGAATTACAATTCTTACTCAACTGGAACAATTCTGTTTTTTTGTTCTTTCTGTTTTTTGTTGTGGTTCATTTTGTGATAGCGCAATGCTAAAATGCATGTCTCCCCAAACCATAAAACACCTACATCATTCAAAGTGTGAGGCAGATCCCAGTTTTTCCCACCTTTTATGACCAAATCTACATAATGACATCATACATCTTTTTTATTTTATTATTCTTTTTTTTATAACAAAGTCAAATTTTAGTTTTTTGAAATATGTAATTTAAAAATTACATATGGGTCTGAGAGTTCTGAGAATTAAGGACGGATGGTTAGCATTAGCAACCTCCAACACCCCCTACAATCCCCCCCCCCCTCCCCATTGCTAGGCATCTGTATTCTCTTAGACGCCTCATTGGGGGCCAAAATACCATAAAACTTTAATCATGTCCCTCATTTTTGGGGGCTTAATTCGCGTTTGTTTGCGGAGAGGTAATTGCACTCGTAACCGAGGAAGAGTATTGTGTGCATGGGGGGAAAAAGAAAAATAAGATCCTGTCAGGCGCTTCGCTTCACTCCAGCCTCAGTTTCCCTCGATGCTTGGCTGCTGCTCAGTGGAATCTGGGTATATATATATATAAATATATATATATATATATGTGTGTGTGTGTGTGTGTGTGTGTGTGTTTTTTTTCCACGCCAGCCATGATCCATGTGTATGGTGCTTGTCATCCGATCATAACACAGAACTTTATTTATTGTACTTTACTGGACAACTATTTGTTGACTAATTCTCCCTCGCAGCTAGGAACACATTTGTTTTACATTTCATTTTTCCCCATCACATCAAAACTGGCCTGTCAGCCTCAGTGGGAAATGGACTGGCTCTTCACCTTGTCTTTAAAAAAAAAAAAAAAAAAACATACACATAATAAAGTACACCCTGTCTCTCAGACACAAAAGAACTAGCGTAATGTGAAGCTTGCACTGGGAATAATACTGTGCTACTCTCTGAGCATGCTAGATTACGCCAGCGAATTCAGTGACCTTTTAAAAGCCGTACTCAATAAAATAATCTGTCTAGTTTTATTAAGCCGTAAATATGACGGGCGTTCAAGTCAGACTGGGACTTTTGATTGTCCAGAATAACAGAACACAGTTAAGAGAGTTTAAAACTCACTTTATTTCTCTATATCATCCCCTGCTACGCCAGTGCGTATGTATGCCAGTGTTTCACTATAGAGCTTGGATGTCATCTAGATAGAAAGTTTTCTCAGTACACTGGAACCATGATCAGATTGCTTTACATCTGAAACGCTGACCTCCTAGGAATTCCTTTAATAGTCCAGACATTTGGAAATAGCTTGGAGAGAGGTCAGGACTGTACAGGGCATGTGGCGATTACGCCCAGCCGAGTTCCTGTAATGTGCAAGAAGTGGTGTTGGTGAATGACCTTCTGCAAGCTGGCGACATCCGTTGGTTTTTAAGGATCAGGCATTCCGCTTACTGAAAGTTTAGTGCGCTCCAAGGCTCCTCGACCTCGTCAGTTAATCAGGAGCTAGTAGTTGTACAGTACACAGCATGTGCTACAGTTGATAATAATGTTGTCCGTATCGAGTGTTTTATGGGTGTGTTAACACCTCTGGTCTGGCTACAGGATGCTAATTTGAAGCCTAACCATGAAAACAAAGAAAGGACGTTTTTATTTTATTTTTGCATCCAAACAAAAGTCATTTATATGCCTTTTACAGCATCTGTCAATACACAGGTTACGCAAAAGCGATTATTTTCTTCTATCCAGGGTACTAGGTAACAAGCAGGGAGCCAGATTGTATTCAGAGTGACTGATTCCCTGGTAGTTTGCTTACAAACCTTCGATCAAATGGTCTTAATTATCTGATGAGATCACACTGTTGGTATTTTAGCAAAGAGTGGAAAAATTGAGACGCTGTCCTCAGGCTTAAATGGCTTTTAGACTTTGGAATGGAAATGGAAAAAACATTGCTTTTCTTTGCTGTGAAACTGAAAGTGCTCGCATATCTTCAGGAAGATGGCTTTATCATCAGTGTGACCTTTGACCCCAGGGGAAGAAGCCGCGCGTTTGGATTGTCTCGTAAAGCGTCCGATCCAGTCCGCAGTGTTCCCACAGTGTGCAGGTAATAAATTCATCAAACACACAAACACACACTTTATGGCTGCCAGCTGCTTACTGCTAATCTTAGGCAAATAATTTCTGAAGAAATAAAACAGCGTGAAGTAATTATTGAAGAATTCATTTTTAATATGCAGTTCATCCTGGTCAGGGTTATGGTGGATTCCAAGCCTTTCCCATGCACCCTGGAGTGAGGTGGGAATACAACCTGGAAAAGACGCCGGTTCATCTCAGGGCACCACATACTCATTGACATATTTTTGGGAGGTAAGAATAAGCTGGAGAACCTGGATGAAACCCATATGGACACAGGTAGAATATGTGGCGATCCACACGGGCCATAACGTGTACATTAAAAATTTTCATCAGTTTAGTCAAATAATACGAATAAGGAAGGTTAGAACCATGACAGCCTAGTTGGGGAAGGTGATGGTATGGCTAAAATTAGTCTCTGCTTCATGCGGTTTATTCACGTTCTGGTTATATCTGGTTTAATTTTAAATCCCTGTGTGGCTTGTGCTCTATATGTAATACTTTATTAACTACAGTGTAAAGCAATGCAGACACAGGGCACATGGTAAATCTTACATAATGAAGAGTAAAATATTCATATTTCTTTAAAGGATCTTGTATGCGGCATCATGGTTCCTTCCACCTCCAGAGTCCACGTTCGATCTCTATGCATGTTCTCCCTATGCTTGGTGAGTTTCCAGTTTCCTCCCACAATCCAAATACATGCAGATTAGGCTAATTGGCATTCCTAAATTGCCCATCGTGTGTGTATGCACGTGTGTGTGTGTATGAGTGTGTGTCTTGGGTTGGATGGCACCCCATCCAGCGTACCCCGCCTCATGCCCTGAGATAGTCTCCAGGGCCCCGTGACCCTGTATGAAGGATAAAGCATACAATGTATTCTACGGTATACTGTGTAGAAGATGAGTGAGTGTCAGCTTCATTGTTGTAATTGAAAAAAATCTTTTACAGAAATTATGTTTAGGATTAAATAAATACACGACCAGTCGAACGTTTGGACACATCTTCTAATTCTGTGGGGTTCCTGATTTTTCTTTCTTTCTACACTGTAAAACAAGGCTGAAAGCATTGAAAATACACAATAATCTCCTTTGAGATGCATCTGCTACTTCTGCCCTGTAAAGTCTTCGGCTCTGATCTGAGGGGCTGTTTTTTACAGTAATTGGTGATTTCTGAGGTTGGTAACTCTAAATGAACTTCTCTGTTCAAGTTTTGGTCTTGCTTTCCTGTGAAGGTCTTCATAAGAGTATTATGGTGCTCGATTGGTTTCCGCAAATACACTTGACAATACTGTTTTTCAACAGTATTCCAGAACAGTTGACCTTTGCATGTTAAAATAACAACTGACTGTTTTTATAGTCTTGAAATCTCCAGTAAAAACATTGAAGGTGTGTCCAAACGTTTGACTGGTTTGTGTGTAAAAGACAAATAAAAAAATTAAAAAAAAAAAAAAAAAGCAACGCCTAAAGCGGCAAATCAAAGACCGGATCTAATAATATCTAATTATAGTTAATGAATGAGAGGATGAATCAGGGCTGTTGAAGGCGGAGATGTCATTAATGACAGGGACACACGTTCAAAAGGAGAAAGGAAGGGGCGATACAGATGAGAGTGAGTCCTGTACACTCTCCCTTTAATCTTTTATTGATGTGGGATTTGTGGCGCCATATTCAGCCTTTTGTTCCAAGTTCACTACTAATTATTACGTTTTTTTTTTTCTCCTTAAAACCTCTGTCTTTTAACTTTTTTGACCCCATTCCTTTAAGGGAGAAATAGTACTTATACGTATTCACCACATTGCAGTAAAAAACTAAAGCATGCAAGATTATTGTTGATTATCACTAAGCCAGAAGGAATCCCAGCACTGGTTGAGCATTGTAATGATGTTGCTATAAGATCCACCTTTGGGACATTTGGTCAGGTTGTTTTTGAACGTAAGACTGACTTTGATGAATGAATAGAGTGACTTTTTGAATGGATGATCCAAACACAACTTTGCAAATTCCACCTCAAAACAACGAAATTGTGACCTTTATTTGAAGCATTTAGGCCAATTGCCTTCCACTTGCACAATGTCTGACCACGTGCATTGTCCCTTGGGTTTCTAACAGGATTTAGAACTCCAATCTCAAATCCAATCACAACAGCACAACAGAAATCCAATCATTTAGAATTCCAATCACAACAGCTTCCTGCACAAGGCATGTGTATCTCATGTCAAGCATCTCTTGTGTGTGGTGCATCTTAGCTCCCAAATTCTCCATCCATCCATCCATCTAGGAACCTCTGTTGTTTAACTAGGGACTGTGGAGGCCAGTGGTGACCACTGTCTTTATTCCCATTTTTACAATTGTGGCAGGACTCTGTTCAACATTCACATACGCGCAATTTGGAAATGCCAATTAGCCTAAAATGCTTGTTTTCAGAAACCCACCAAGCACAGGAAGAACATGCAGACTCCATGCACACAGACACTAAGGCGGGAATCGAACCTAGTCTCTGGATGTGCAAGGCGACAGTGCTAACCACTAAGCCATCGTGCCACCTAGCGCCCATGTCCACTTTCACAGAACAGATCTCAGACATTAAGTGGTTTTTGATTTACATTGTAATTTTTTCGTAAATTGCTAGGGTGGTACGGTGGTGTAGTGGTTAGCACTGTCGCCTTGTACCTCTAGGGTCCGGCCAGACTCGATTCGATGCTTGGTGGGTTTCCTCCCAAAGACCAGCACATTAGGCTAATTGGCATTCCCAGATTGCCTGTAGTGTGTGTGAGTATGTGTATGTGTGAAGGATTGGCACTGATCAGCCCTGTGAAGGATTGGCACCATCTCCAGGATGTACACTGGACAATGAGTGAGTGAGTGAGTAAATTGCTGTTGTCTGGTATATTGTTTGGTGCTTCTTATCATGTATATGCGTATTTGCAAGCATCAACAGCATGCCCCCTAGTGGCCATGTGGTTAGCATATGATGCGCTCATGTCAGAGATCAGCTTCTAAATCTTGCTCAGGCCATTAATATTCTTATAGTATTATTCATTTTTATAATAGTTTCATCATTCTAACCTTCAAAAACAGCCTAATAGCAGCGTTGTCCCAACATGTGTAACAATGGCAAATGAACATCATCACAACATTTTCCTGCTAGGAATGAATTAATCTAGACCGATCCAGTTATCGAATAATTATGGTTTTTAAGGGCTGGTGACCGTATCTTGTTCTAAAATGCTTATTGTGTTGCTGTATTATTTCAGTTGTATTATCCCAGTGAAAACCACACAGAATATTAATCACATTGTAACCTTGAATGTTCTGAAGCTTGTGGTTGGAGTTTCTCCTTCCACTGGATGCTTTAAGCGCCTTTTCTTTTCAAAGCTTCAAAACCTTCACAGCTTGATTGGATTTGGAGAACTCAGCTCAGGGTTTGTTCCAACAAAACAATTTAAGATTTTATTGAAAAAAGAAAAAAAGCGTACTACGGTCCAGGGGATCACGAGTCACGAGTCACGAGTTTAATTCCGTCACCTCCAAATTGTTCCTGCTGAGCCCTTAAGTTTATCTGAGCTTGTGCTCCGTTCTGTATTTTGCTACTTTATTCAATACCCACTTCTGTCTCTTTCTCTACAGTGTGAATAACGTAAACATGGTTCAGATCAGAACTGAAGTCTCCTAAACACAAACTGCACTTGGGTGTGAAGTTTGACATTTCGTGAGAACCAGTTGTTGAATTGTTTTACAAAGCTGTTGGTCTGAAATTAAACATTTCAAAATGTAATTGTTAAAATATTGCAACGTGTTTTTGAAACACGCTAGCATGCAGTGCTGCAGCGGCTCGCTAGCCTGCGTCCTATATGAAAATATACTGTAAATATTAGTATGCGACAATATGTCGCTTCAAACCTCTGTGTTGATTATGCAGGAAACGTGAACCAGAGGCAGATTGTACCGTACAAGCATGGAGCCTATTCTAGGGAAATCAGCGGGTAAGGCAGGGGACACCCTGGATGGGACGCCAAGCGTAAACGCTCACACACACACTATGGACGATTTGGAAATGTCAATCAGCCTAAATAGTGTGTATATGGATTTTGGGACGAAACCGAGATGCCTGGAGGAAACCCACTAAGCACAAGGAGAACATGCAAGTCGACACACACACACACCAGAGGCGAGAATCGAACCCCCAAACTTGGAGGTATAAGATGACTGTACTAACCACTAAGCCACCGTACCGCATATAGCAGTAATAAACTGATGAAATTATTATATCAATAAGGTCCTCATAAGGATAGTATGACAAATGTGTGTGTGTGTATATACATCTATACACAGCCTTTATCTGTGCACCACACTACTGAACAAGACATGCTACAAATTATCATGTGTGTGTGTGTGTGTGTGTGTGTGTGTGTGTGTGTGTGTGTGTGTGTGTGTGTGTGTGTGTGTGTGTGTGTAATTTGCTCCATATGAGCAGAGCTGCTGGGTTATGGTTTATTATGGCAGGACTCGGAGTGGGAAACTGTCCAAAACACTGCGGTAGGTTTTTACACACACGCGCGCACACACGCACATACACACATACAAACACACAGTCACCTGCCCTGACGCGCGTCAATCAAAATTCAGCTCTGCGAGATGAAGGTGCCCTTTGACCTTTTAACAAAAATAATTAAAGCTCATGTTAATTTGAGAGTTGAAAGAAAAACGGGTCAGGATTATAAACGATAATGATGATGTTAGTATATGTATACACTGTATATTTTATAAATATTTTTTCTTAAAATCTGATTTTTATGGTCTGAAGTTTCCTTTTTTTTTTCATTTTGAGCCAGCACTACAAAGTCTTTCTTGCTGGCATGTAATGGAAGACTGTGTGACTCAGTTTTATTAACATCACTTATTCATGTGATGATAAGGATTATTTAATAAAAAACAATAGCATACATTCAGTTCGATTTTATTGGTTTAGCACTTTTAACAACTGTCATTGTCGCAAAGCAGCTTTACACAATCAAAAGAATGATGGGAGTTTGTATGAAATGTGAATGTGTATGAATGGAAAATGCTCAGATACATGAGACGTATCATGCGCAAATCTCCACCGTTAATCTCATTTTCGAATAAACGGATCTGTAAACCTACTATAGCAGAAATCTCCATTATTTTCAGGTATAGTTGCAAGTACAATATCATCCTTGTTACTTTCAGCTTTGGAGGTTTTTCAAAACCGGTAAAACAATTAGTGCATTTTAACATCTGTGTGTCTCATTGTTCACAATTACAGGGTGGTTATTTAAGACTTGTTATGTCTACACCGCTCACGATGTCCTCCTCCTTTGTCTAGCGTTTCTACAATGGTCTAAAGATTTGCTCATCTCTGGACCACACCTTGCAGTTGATCCTGGAACAGAGAGGTGCAAAACTTAAAATGACAAGACAAGAGTCTCGCGATGAATTAGGATAGGAATAATAATAAAATAACGGTGATATTATCAACGTCTATGTGGCCTGCGTAGATGTCTGCAATAATGCATTCCTGGATGCAGGGAAAATGATTTATCCACCGCAGAATGTTTCGCGTTACTCCGATTTTTCACTGCGGCCCAAAACTGTAAACATAGTTTTTGTGTGAAAATACACAAATTACACATGTAAACACACACTGAGCAGATGTGAATTCCGAACCAGCGTCCGGAACGTGATTTGTGTGTTTTGCCGTGGCGTCGTGTTTAGCGGACGCTGAGGGTGAAGGCGCTGTGTATTTCTCGCCTGATTGAGAAACGCTGTCATTTACCTCCCATCGTCTCCCTGATGAGCTGCCACGCTCGCTCACAATCTTTCCGTCCTCATCAGCTTCTACTAACATTGCTGTCCTTCCTCGGCTTGTTCATTTTCAAAGTTGTGAAACTTTGTAAACTTTGGATCTTTTGAGTTCTAAATAATATAAATGACTTCACTCAGTCGTCAAACCTCCCACAGCTCGGAGGGGGGCTGTGTTACCGCCGTTGTGGTCACGCGTATCTGCTTTTCCGTCCGCAGGATAATCAACACGGCATTAAAATCTCCTCTCCGTGGTGCTCTTGTAGTCTTTAGAAGCCTTTCAAATTGACCAAAATTTATTTACAAAAGAGCATTAAAATGAGCATAAGTAGTATTTATGGGTTAAGTTTTTGGCAATAGAATTCGTGTTTTTTCAGCTTTAGCATATGTGTGTCCAGTATAACAAACGTAAAGTGTAAATGGACAATAGTTTAAAGGGTTAGTTCGGGTTTTTTCAAGTGTGTCTTAAAACAAAATTGACGTGCATATAAGTACATTACAATAGATCTTGGGCATTATAAATATTTCTAAATAAATATTGTGTACGCCCTGCGATGGATTGGCACTCTGTCCAGGGTGTACCCGCCTCGTGCCCTAAGTCTCCTGGGATAGGCTCCAGGCCCCCACGACACTGAATAAAGGTATAGACAATGAGTGAGTGTTTTTAGCACAAATTTAACATCCCCCCCCCCCCCCCCCGAATATTAGTCATATATAATATAGTATAATTCTCCATATCTTTGAAAATGATATTATATTTATAATATGAACTATACCTTTAAGGTGTTTGGAGTGGAGTGGTCATTACAGGGATTTGGAGGGTGGAAGGTAATGTTTGGAGTGGACATTCGGGGTATTTACTGAGGCAGTTTTTGTTTTTTGGTGTGTGTCATTGGAGGATTGGATGGAATAGTTGGGGATATTTGAAGGAGTATGTTGTAGTTGGTTATGTGGTTTAAAATGGCAGGACTGCGGTTAAGGTGTAGTCTGGGTAGGTGTTGGAAGTTGAGTAGATGGTTACGTTAAGGTGCTGGGCATTTGGTTTTGTAGTTAGTCAAGCTATTTAAATGAGTAGAACTAGTAATTTGGGGGTTGGATGATATTAAGCCATTACAAGGGATAGTTTGAGGTAGTTTAAGGCCAAAGATTTTGCAATAGATGGTAAAGTAGTTTGAGCTGGTAGATGTTTGAGCAGCTATAAGGCGAGAAACTAACCACTAAGCCACCACTTGGCATTACCTATTACCAACAGCAAATACCCTCACGTTTCAACTCCCACTTGCATCACCAACAATTATTTCCGACCATCTTCCCAGAAACCCAACTACTACTCCTACCACTTCACCTTTTAATCACCCCTCCAACTACCTCTAACTATCCCTCATCTACAGTACCTACTGTACCCCCTTCTCATCATTGCAACCCTACTCAACCACATTAATATTAAGTGTGGTTGAATAAGTTAGGTTTGGGAAATTGTGAAGGACTGTAATGGAAGGAGGATTAGAAAAGAACTTAATATGTAGCCATGTGGGGTTGTTAGGGGGTAATCAAAGCAGTTGACTGAGTGGTTGGGGTAGAAAGTAGAGTTATTCGGAATGTGAAAATGGGTAGTTTAAGGGTATGTAATGGTCTACTGATAGCTGAAGAGGTCACTGGCAGGTAGGTTGAATACAAGAATGTATTTGGGAGAGCAGCTTAGGGTAGCTTCGGGGGGCTTTTTAGAGTTTTACAAAAGCAGCTGGTCTCTCTTGCTCATTCGGTCTCCTGCTTTTCATCTCCACTGACGGAATGACAGAAGGGGGAAAAAAGACATATAGAAAGTGAGGAAGATAGAGATAAAATCCTGATATATTTTTTTAGGCATCCGCAGCTGTGCGGCCCAAGCAGCGCAGAAGATGAACTAACCGCTTGGATATGAGCCATCTGAGCATCAGACGAATGTCAGGATATCATTCCTGTATTGCTGTATAGCTCAGTGTTGGTGTAAAAAGATTCAGAGACACTAAGATTTATGCAAAAATAAGACACACACACAAACATACACACACTAGCAACTTAGCAACATGCATGTTTAAGGGGAGTTGGAGTATGGTGGAGGAAATTACTGAAAAGCTGGAGAGGTAGTTTGGGTGGCTTATTGAATTGTTGTTTGGGGTAATTGTGGGTATTTTGTGGAGTAACTTGGGGTTGTTTGTGGGTAGGAAGGTTTAAGTGTGAGTTGGGCCATTTATGGGATAGTTTAAGAAGGGTAGCAGTGGTATTAGGGAAGACAATTTGGTTTTAGGCAGGACAGTGAGAGGGTTGTTAAGTGAAGGGATCAATGGACTGATGTACAGTAAGTCGAAGAACATTAGTCTTTGGTAGTTTAGAAAGTAGCCCACGGGGCAGGATTGTATTTATTACATTCAAGTGAAAGTAATGATGGTGGAAAGCCTAGATAATGATTTTATTTTATTTTTTTGTAATGAATAAACATCTGCTAACTAAATTTTAACACCTTCCAATTTTTTGTTTTCCCACTAGGGAACTTACTATCTACTTTTTATTTTTATTTTTATTAAACCTCTTTATCATGGTATACCTGCCATAGTCACCTTGTAGACTATGTGTTAAAGACTTAATTTAGATCTTCAAAGATAAGGGCAGTCAGAAGGCAAAACAAGGGAAGCTGAGACACAAAAGCAAGCTGATCCACATTAATGGAGGTATTTGGCAGGGTTTCTGTTTAAACACACTGGAAGCTGCAGGAGTTTGTCTGGACTCCGTAGCTGTGTGAGGTAGAATGAGGTGGGGGGTCGCTGTGCTTCGGTGGCTCTGAAGTAGAACTTATTGATTCCTTCAGGACGCTACGTTCTCCGGCTCTGTGTAGAGAACGCTCACTCGGCAAATGCTAAACAGATTCAGGATTCTCATTCCGGCCAAGTTTGTCCGTGTCAGTATACAGAAGAGCAGAAGCGTTGCCAACAGCCTCGATGCTAACCTTCTCCAGAAACTCTGGGGAGTTTCATACGTCTCGGGTGAGCTAATTGCACACTTATGAAGAAATGTGTGCGTCTGTGGGTGGCTTCGGACTCTATGCTAATAGGAATAATCCTTGAAATGGATTAAGCGATTTGGACTGGTGGATGAAATCACCCATGCTTACCCAGCTTCCACAAATTTATAATACTTCTATAAATTAGCTAGTGTTCATTTAACACTTGTAACAATGGTAGAGGACTGTCTTAAGTACTTTGAGGTGCTTGCTGTGCTGCATGTCGTCTTCTTTTTCATGTACATCGCATTATCGGCATTATGTTGCCAACTTCTTGACTTTTTAGACTCCTTTCCAAAAGAACAGAATGATAAATGTAGCAAATCCTTCAGTAGACATTAGTGATATCATTCAAAACAGATCTCCGCTTTATATCCCAGCTGCTCGTTAGGAGCTGAGAGCAGGTTTGGCCAATTTACAATTGCGCTTGTGCAAACCAACGTTGCCACAGACTGATCGCTAAACACTAAACCAATCACGGACCACTATTCTTTCCAACAACCAATAACTGATCATGTTTGTTTTCCGGTAACCATCACTGATCACCACTGTTTTTCAAATGACACATTACTGATCACCGTTGCTCCCAGAGACCAGTGACTGATCACTATCATTCACACTGACCATCACTAATCACCATGTTCAGACTGACCATTACTGAGCACTGTTGTTTCTATCAACCCAACATTTATCACTAATATTATTCCAATGACCAATCGTAGCCGACCCAGCGATGAGTGACTAATCACCATTGCTCTCAGTGACCATCACTGATCATCACTGTTCTCCACAACCCATCACTAATCAATACTGTATTTCCAATGACACATCACCGATCGCCATAAATTCCAAAAACCAATAGTTGATAACTATATTTCATGATGGCTAATCACCAAGTGCCTTTAGAAAACCTTCCATTTTCATGTAACCTATTTTTGGTATGCAAACAATTATAACTATTTGTGTTTCTCAGAGTGACAACAACCAGGTCCACTCACATGTTTGTAGATTTAGTAGATTTAGACCACTAGCCCAATGTATGGGGGGTGTTCAAGACAAACCAGGACTGATCATGACATTTCTGGTGAAGCAAAACTGATCCGAGGTGTTCCCATGAACATTCAGCAAGTGCAACACCTGATCACTGAAAATCGACAGATCACTTGTGCTAGAGATGCATCTGTCGGTGGGAACTGCACAAACTTTCTGCACACACCGAAACCACTTTCACCTTAAAAGCACTCAGCTGGGAGTTATTGCCACATCCCCTGAACAGTCCTGATCTCGCTCCAAACCATTTCCACAGCCATCATTAGAGGCCAGGATTTCAGATGTGAGAAAACTTTCTACCTTGGAGGTATCCAAGCACTAGTGAAATGCTGGGAAAAGTGCATTAGTGTAACAGGAGATTATATAGAGAAATAAAGTAAATATAAATGTGAAAAATAAATGTTTTGTTTTTCTGCACAATCCTGGTTTCACTTGAAGTATTTATATTTTTAGGTCCGCAGTGTAAAAAAAAAAAAAAAAAAAAAAAACTAAATCTGCAAGAATATCAGAAAATGGAAAGAAAATTGATATAACTGAGAATTTTTGGTGAATTACCTCCTTTAAACAACTTAAAGATTTGATGAGTTTGTTAATTAATTCATTCTTTTATTTATTATTTTTTGCTTATTTGACTGCTACTTGAGAGGAAGCTATACGAAAATGTAAAATCAAACCAACCAACAAACAAAAACAACAAAGGATTTGTTTGGCTGTGAATCAATATAATCGTTTGTATCCCATTTGTATAAACTGAAAAAAGACAAAGAAATGTAATTCATAGCAATATTATGTTTGATTTTTTTTTTTTTTACTTTTTTTTCCCGCAGGTGAAAAATATAAGAAAATATTGTATGTTAAAATATTAAACGTAATATAATTTTCCATGCCTATTTCTTAATATGATATAAATATTCTTAAATAACCAGTATAACTCTTTCCAGCCACCTTTCGTATATCCTCTGGAGAGCTTCTGGTCCCTGCAGCCGGCACTGCCGTAACATTCCTCCTGACGTATCTGTTTTTAGTTTACCAGAATGCTTGGCAACTCTTTGCCCATTATTCTTGACATATCTGTTATAACACAGTGCCTTCTTCAAATCAGTTCTGGAGCCTGAGGTTTACTTTACTTGATTTTTTCCTCGTTTTGGATTGTTGTCTTGTTGCATGATACGCCCAGGTTTAATTTTTAACATCCTCTTATTTTTAAGACGGATTATAAAATAAGGGCATTTTTGAAAATGGGGAATGTAAGGAATGAGGAATATATAAAGAATAAGGCATGTGACAAGGTTATAATGACTCTCCTAATCGTGCACGTGAGGTTCTTGATTGCTCGACATGCACGGCTTTGTTTGCAGGACAGCGAGAGCAGAGCTTCTGCCTCACTGAATCACATCCTGCTGGAACCAATCACACATAACCGATCCTGACCGACGCGAGGCTGTAGCATTGAACTTTTCTTGTTCATTTGTTTACACAAGCGCGTTAGGGTCACACACACTTACAGTTCGGTGAGGAAGGGCAGGTTGTGGAAAGCATTTGGGTGGATTTCGCTGATGTTGTTCATGCTGAGATCTCTGCAGAAACACACACACACACACACACACACACACACACACACACACACACACACACACACACACACACACACACACACACAGAGGAAGAAAAATAGGAGTGTGAGGAAACATTTCAGGGTAAACACAGTAAAAACACACTGGTTATAAACATGTAAAAGTTAATCATGTAATAAATAGAAGACTATTAAAGTTACCATTAATGTTCAGACCAGAGATCTCTGGTTTGCGTTAAACCTGATTGAGATTAACGTGATTCAGGAACATTGTTATAAATTGTGGCTTTGAATTATGGTTTACATAAAAGATTTAACCAAAATAATACCATATGTTGAAAATAAATGAAAGAAAATAAATCAGAAAATCAAAACAAGGGACAAGGGCAAAGATATTTGGTAAAGGATGTTATATAAAACATTTAATTTAATATATATATATATATAAATTATTCCTTAATTTGTTACGTATAAATTACTGCACAGTGAAATCCTCACATACTGTGTACCAGATTGGGGGCTGGAGTCAGTCCATGGACCTGACAGGGTCAATGGGGTTGGTCAAGGGCCTACAATGACAACCTGGTGGGGCTGGAACCACCGACCTTCTGATCAGTAACCCACAGAGCTGCAACTACCACTTATGTATATTGATCTCTTAGCCCAGGTTTCTATTTTGTAATTATTTCCTAGCCATTCTTAGATGCTTTAGAACCCTTAAAACTCAGCGTAGGGAGAAAATGACAATAAAGAAAAAAAAAAGTGCCACTACTGGAATTTTAAAAAAAATTTTTTACCATTACTGGAATAGGGGAATGATGTCGCCAAAATGTAGAACTCTCTGAATTTGCATATTATTATTTGTTTTTTGGTCATAGAAACTAGCCACAAAAACATGTGATCATGTGTATCTGAACAATTTCTTTGCCTTTGTGACCATATTCCATTTTTTTTGCTCAGTCATGTTTGTATAGTTGGTTCAAATAAACTAAAATTCAGTTCATCATGGTGTATTTTGTGCTGAAAAAAGGATATGTCACTCTGTACTGCACAATCCTGAGCCTGATATACTGTATGTTTATACAAAAAAGAGCAAAACAAATAAATTAATGCTAAAATGCTCTGAGCTTTAAGGCGTTCAAGTAAAAAAAAATAAAAATAAATAAAAATCTTAATTGTCATATGATGAGAAGTCATTGTGTTGTGTTCATAAAATACTATTACTGGTTTATCAGATTTGCAGTTAACTGAAAGAATAAACCACTTTGAACTGCTACAGCTTCAATCTGGATCGGAAACCGAATAATGTCCGAAACAACATCTATAAATGTTCTAAGAGCCGCTGTTTCTCCCAGGATCACCATCTCTACATGTGGAGCCTCTGACACATATGATAAACTGCTGCTGGACCAACACCATCTCTCTCTCTCTCTCTCTCTCTCTCTCTCTCTCTCTCTGTGATTCATTTCCACCATCTCCTGCACCTTCAATCCATCTCCATGATTTGACGAAGACTGCAGAGCATCTATTACTGTTTGTGGACTAATTACACAGTGGAGTTCTAGTACAGTATTTCATGCCAAAAAAGGTCATTGCCCAGAAGGATCCGGCCCCTAATTAAAGCATGTGAAATCTGGAACTGTCTTTCTATTATTCGTGTCTCTCCCAATTTCCCATATCATTAATTAACACGATGCAGATGCAGGCCTGGACTTCCTGATGGCGGGAGAAACGGCGGAGAACGTCGCTCGTTCGCTGATGAAAGGCGACGGATCGCGTTTCAGCCCTTTTATCGCGTTGATTAACGGCCCGAGCCACTCGCGCCGCACCTGTAAGATGTGACCCGGCCCGTCTCGTTGAGAGGTTCTGGAAAGAAAGAACGATCCGGGCCAGAAAACCTGGTCCGAAATAAAACATGTGGACTTGATATCAAAGACGGATGGTGCGCACCAACACTTTTTAACCATCCGTCAGAGAGAACAAGAACCATGGAGAGAGAGAAAACTTTCCATTGTGAATCATTGTTCAGCAGCTGGTAATTTTGTTCTTTCTTTCTTTCTTTCTTCCTTTAAATGTGTGTGTGTATGTGTATGTGTGTGTGTGTGTGTGTGTGTGTGTGTGTGTGGACAAGGTCAGGTTTCTAGGGGTTGTTTTCCAGATGTTTTTCTACCTTCTGTCTAATCAAGCCAAGTTCTTTCTGTCTATAAACTAGACAGCTCAGGAAAGACACCTTTACCCATCATGCTTTGTGAAATGGAGTCACAGGAGGGGTGCTGCTTTAGTTTCTGACTCAAGCTGTGTAGCTCATGCAGCTTCATATGCTGGGAGGTGTACCGTAAAGCCAGCGTTTCACATCATTTTATCATGTGATTTATTTTTTTTTTCTTTTCTTTTTTCAGTGCTCATGTCCTGACGGTGATGTAGTACCAGAATGTACTTTGGGAATGATTTCTAAACGTAACAAGATGCATACTAAAGCTTCAACACACGTTCACTTGATAGTTTCACCCCAGCATTATTTCACAAAGTGCACGGTTTTCCCATACAGCCCAATGTTTTCAACAGCTTTTCCAGGGAGGGAAAAAGGGAAATTGCGTACATTTCATTTTTCTATCAACTGTTCTCATTTGTTTCTCCAAAATGCCAGTCGCTCCAGACTTGATTGGATTACAAATTCTCACATCATATTTAGCAGCCGAGCCGGAGTGTTGCGTCTGATTTTAATCTAAACCTCCAGCGTGTGTCGGGTCCCCGGGAGACCCGGTGTGTGTGTGTGTGTGTGTGTGTGTGTGTGTGTGTGTGTGTGTGTGTGTGTGTGTGTGTGTGTGTGTGTGTGTGTGTGTGTGTGAGCCTGCAAGCCATTGTGAATAGAACCAAACTGCAACATTACTTCATTTAGGTCCCAAAGGGAACTCATAACCAAGACCACCAAGCACGAGAGGATAAACGGAGCGCTCTGAAAATATTCCTCGCAGAGACTTTGATTCTCTTTTATTTATTTCTTTTGTCAGAGTGTCAGGCACGGCGAGGTGAAAAGCTAATTTGCACGGCAGGGCGTCTGGAAAACGTCTTATGGAAAAACAGGAGCGCGGGAGCAAGCACATGCCGGGCTGAACACCCCATGCTTTATACTGACACGGTGGCATGGAGTACACTCAACACAAACCTGTAAAAAACGGCAGGAAGGGTTCTGACTCGAACGAATGCAATCTCACACGCAAACCCTGCTTTTCATCAGCATGTGGTCTTATTGAAATAAAACGAGTCTAAAGATTTTGATGGTACATCCATCTGTCTCGGGTTTACATGAATCAAACCCCTCAGGTGGACATACACACTGCATGCAGCACCTTTCGTCAGGCTTCGTGAGGTCAGAAACAACTGGAAACCAGTTTGGACCATGGGAGAACATGCGAAAATCCAGGCAGACCTGACTTCAGGATTGAACCGGGGGCCTGATCCACCACCCCGACCATACAGCTCATACAGACCATCTGTTATCTCTTGAACACTTTCTTGGCCACAGGCTCCATCATTTAAAAAGTCTATTTGTTCTTTTATGCACTTTTTTTTTCCACATCATGGAAGGCATGGTCTTGTTTCTTCCCATATGAAATTTTACAACATTATAGGTCCCATGGTGCTCCAGTGGTACTGGTACCATCATATATTCTGCCATGGTTTCACTGTACTTACAGTATTTTCCGATATAGTGGTGATACATGGTGATACAAGATTCTACCATGGTACTGTACATCCTTTCATACAACAGTAGTTGTAGTACTATAGTACTGTGGCACATGTAAAAGGATCCTGTTTAAACTAAGTTATACATGATTATGTATCTCAATAGTAAGATGTATATAGTATAAATCTCAGTGCAGTGCCATTTACCTGTTATGGGAAGCTCCAATCGTAATGCAATACTGTAGTACTATTGTGGTATTAAAAAAACGAGTGTACTTATTGGGTACCAATTGGCAACCAAAGTTCATCAGGTATCTACTATGGTACAGGATATACAATAATACCATAGTAGGTATCTGATAAATTTGCCAGCCACTGTGTACACAATAGGTACACCATGGTTTTCAACATATTATTGTGGCACATGCCATAGTACTCGCATTGTACCCACTGAAGCAGCACAGTACCCATCCTGGTACACTATAAAGTCTGATGGTAATGTCTGAAGTTCTACGGTACAGTATATGGTTTGACTTACTTACATTTTTTCATCTGTAGATATATGAACGCCCGTATACTGTATATGTCCTCCTACACTTTTAGACGAGCAGTTTGCTTTAGAAAGGTTAATAAATCTGGCTTTCTTACTGTATATGGTTCCTAAAACAGGACAATCTGAGGAACGGTTTTGGTTCCGTTTGCTATAGATGTCACCATTTTTCCAAAGGTGTATTAGAAATGTACAGATACTGACTTAAAACCATGCCGACCTTCCCACTCACGGCCTCCAAGTCAGGCTCAATACATAATCCAGTCTGCTTGAGTTACATCACTGTTCAATTACTCATAGACTTGATGTCGATGCGGCTATTTTTTTCCGCAGGCCGTACTGTCTGCTCACTGTAAGCGTGACATGAAATGAAACTTCAAGCTAACATCCTGAACATCAGGATTCTAGGGATTAAAATCTGAAGTGATGAAGTAACTAAAGAAAACGGAAGGAAGGAAGAAACCAAGCGGCCGATGGATTTAAAGAGTTTTAAACAAATTACAGCACGACGGTCCTCGGCAGATTTATTATTATAATGACTGCGCATTAATCAAAGTGTCCAGGGTGAAAAGCAGACTCGAAAACCCCAACAGTGACACAACGTTTGAAACAAAACCGCCTTTTCCATAATAATAGACATTCATATCCATCAGGATTCTATTGACAGCTTGTTTTATTTGAGTTGTTTCCATTGGGTGGTAATTCATATTCCGAAAAAAAACCCCTTCCCCCCTCCCCCTTGCATAACATCTGCTGCTGTTTTTATTGAAATAATTACTGACTAACGTAAACCACATTCGTTTTTTCGGAGCCAGGAACGGGAATTAATTGGATCGAGTTCGAAGAAATGCCCATTTCTCAGGCTTTGAATGACAAGGACCTACTAGTGTGGTTCCTAATAGGAGTAAAAACTAGAATCTGTATTTCTCCCTTTGTGTTTTGATCTAATCTGATTGAAATAATTTGGTTATTCAAGGAAAAGCGCAAAAAAATAAAATAAAATAAAATGCCCCAAACCGAAAGAAGCAAATTCCACATTATTAATTATATACCAGCAAACTGGTGACAGCATCATGGACATCCATGATAGTCTGGTGTGTTACTCAATAATCCCATTAATGGAAAAGAGAAATGTGAGATTACCCATGAAATGAAATGTTTTTTTAAAAATGATATCAGCAATTGATGTACAGGTAACATACACAAAACATATATAAAATGCTCTGCTCAAGCTTTGTTTAAAGCAAGCAAAGAAATAAACAAACAACATAATTAATAAATAAACAAATAAGGAAAAGTTTCATTATAGTTTCATAATGAATTAATTCATTCATACAGGGATTTTTTTTTTTTTTTTTTTTTTTTTTACGATGATGTTAGACTAATAACGCAAATTTGGGGCATTCCACAATATTAAATCTCAAAACCTAACTCTAAACAAATGCATGACATGTTACCCAATAATCAATTTAATACTGTAATTAATGGTAAATTGCTATGATATAAGAGCAATAACAGCCCGAGGATCATGCTGTCCTGTGAAACTGACGCACTTACTGCACTACTTGTGCATATGGCCACATCACACCACCCCAATGTATATTCATTTATACAACTAGGGGTGTGTAGTGTGTCATTCCTTACATAACAGCAACTCTGAAAGCAGTTCCAGCTGCAAGGCAAATCACAAAAAAAAATGAAAATGTTTGCATGAGAAGAATAAAGCGCTCGGGGATGTGCTGTTGTTGGAACATAATCAGCTTCGGAGTGCTAACAGGGACGTCACTTCACCACCACCCTGTCTTGACATATTTTATTCCTTCTTGAGTCTATGATGTCACATCGAGAGCTGTGATCTATCATAGCATGTAACGACACAACTTTCCTAACAGCCTTCCTTCTTCTTCTTCTTCTTCTTCTTCTTCTTATCATATGTGACATCGCACACAAAGGTTTAAATATCACCCAGTTCACTAGTACTGATCAACCTCACCGACACACATTCAGAGTTATATAACACACAAACACACGCATTCGCTTTGATTTCTTCTCAGTACATGCTCCGAAATGTCCTGGAGGATTAAACATCTTGAGGAAGAAAAAAAAAAAAAAAACATTAGAGAAAGCTATAGAGGCTGTATAAGATACGAGGACATGACCAGACTGCTCTGTCGATCATGTCAAGACAAATAGAGTAAAAATAGACATCTTAGAAAAACGGTCTTTGAAGTGGCTGTGGAGATTTCATTCCACACTGCACAGGTATGCTTTAATCCACCGTGCCCTCCCACTGACAACCTCCATAGTGCTGCAGGAGGGGTTTGAGCGAGACTGTGTGTTCATGTCTGAAGCCAAGTGCACACAAGCACCTCTCTGCACACACTCTTATCTGTGCATACTCACACACACACACACACACACACACACACACACACACACACACACACACACACACACACACACACACACACACACACACACACACACACACACACACACACAGAGTACAGGATGAGAAATATTATACACATTAACAGTATTACTAACTGCCCAGAAGCTCCCAATGAGCACTGGGTTAGTGATGAAAGTCTTCATTACTGGGACAGAATTGGTATTCTCCCCTATAAGCCAATCTCGATCCATCTTAATCCGTCTTGCTTAAGAAAAATTTCTCTATATTAAATTCAATTAAATTATGTATTATTTTACTGCAAAAAAAAAAAGTGCTACTACAGACTGCGAAGTGTCTAAAGATACAATATAAAAATGGGAAATTGGGTCGTTTATGTAACAACCTCAACAAGTAGAGATCTCATTTCCACTCTCATCTGCTCCAACCAATCAGCATTCAGCATCAGCTGTACACTAATCACCGGCCCGTTCATCTGTCATCATCTGCACCTGTTTCTCACTGGTTCATGCCTTAATTTAGATGATTTTTCTTTTGCTCAAGATCACTGTGTGACTTGACAAACAAAGAACATTCCTCTGAACCGACTCTAAACCAGAACTTGAACCAAAAATGAGGGTCAAAAAGTCCTTGAGGACGTGTGCAGAACGGACCAAGACTTTGCATAGTACTGTCTATATGTTCCAATTACTCTTTAGGTATTTACAGTACATGGTCATTCTACTACTATGTAAAAAAATGTATATTAGAAATTAGAAATCATAAAGTAAAATTAGGGAAAAATAAATTGGTCTGCTCAAGCTTTGTTTAAAACAACTAAACAAACAAACAAACAAATACATATATAAATAAATATCATAATTAATTAATTGAATAATTAACCACATTAATAATGATAATAATAATATTTTAATATTATTATTATTGTTGTTGTATAAACAAAAAATTATTAATATATTTTAATATTCTTAATTATACTTAATAATTTAATTAATAGTTAATTAAGTTTTTTTATTATCTTTTTTTTTACTTTTTTAAAAAAGATTGTAGCTTAAAACAAGATTTTGTTTTAAATATAATACACTCAGTTACAGGACAGAATAAAGTTTAGTCTACTTTTTAGTTAATCATTTCATAGTAAAAATTTATTATTACTTAGAAAAAAAACGTACAACCACATAATTTATTTGGGAATCCTTTTGCTGTAAATGCAATTTATTGATTTATAGATTTATTGTCTAGCATGGCATGACTTGGCCTCACTTGTAATACTGCAGCTTGTACAGGATTGTAATTTGACCGTCTCACTTTTATCTTATGTTAAAGCATTTCCATCCTGATGGCCGAGGTCTCTTGCAGGACGACTCCACCGCCCTGCACATGGCACGAGGGTTCACCGAATGGTTTCATGAGGATGAATATGAGGTAAATCATGTTCCATGACCTTCACACTCACTAGATGAGACAGTGACTGTGTTCTCCGCTTCCATCATCAAAACACCAACTGAGGGAAAAAATAATCTTTCCATGAATCTATGACAAGACATTGATGCTGTTCTGGTGACTCAAAGTGGCCCAAATCCCATAATAACAACACATTTGCAAGGGATCCTTTACTAATTTAGGTCTTAAGATTGTATTTTGTCAGATTATTGATGAGAGTAGTATTGAGATTTTAAAAATAGACACCCGTTCAGTTATAACCCTGTTAAAATTTTCAATCACAAATTTAAGTGGCCATATTTCTGAGTCGGAGAAAGAGAAAAAGAGAAATCATCTTCTTTCTGTCCATCAAAGTTGTTGTTGTTGTTGTTAGTCTTTCGGCTGCTTCTGATCAGGGGTTGCCACCGCGGACTGAGTTGCACAATAATTGGTAACAATTTTTATGCCCTTCCTGACTGGACCCTCCCATTTTCCTGCCACTGGCTGGGAATTGAACCCGGGCGAGAAACCTACCAGTGAAAGTAACACCAGCCAATCAAAGGTGTATGTTAGTTCTTTGACACTATAGCAATTTTTCATCCTTTTTCTCCATTTTTTTTCTCCAAAACAAGCTTTTGTTCTGGACATCTAGACGTCGTGTAAATGCCTGGCAATGTTTTCTAAGCTCTTTTGTGTTCAGTGGCTTTTCTGAGAGCCACAACCATCATGCCATGAGCAAGGATACAGAAAACGCTTCATTTTCAAAAGCATTGGGGGTCACAAACAAAAAATGGACTATTATTAAGGGATAAAGAGGAGGAAATTGCGGTGTAGATTACAATCCTGTTTTGGAAATCATCGATGAAATCTTCATGGAGAGAAACCTCAAGACGTTTTTAGGTGAATTAAAGTGTGAAGGACGCAGCTGGTCGTCAATCCATCAACTGGAAACTGGTGCACCCAAAACAAACAAGCGGATATACTGTATGGATTCTTTTCTCGACTGCAAGGCCATGTCCTACCCTGGACAAATTCATGAATTCGTGTCTCTGATAAGAGCATTCCAAGTGTTGGACGTGGTTTGGTATGGAAACGCCTCGTCTTCCTCGGCCCGTTGATGACAGAGCTTCATTCATCATCGCTAGTGGAACAATCTGAACATTGTTGGCATGTGTTCTGTTTTTTCGCCTTTTCTCTGTGAACACTCACACACACACACACACACACACACACACACACACACACACACACACACACACACACACACACACACACTTCCCTGCAGGTCAGAAGACACAGTTCTGCGCTTCATATGAGACCACCCTGGAGAGAACGGTGGGATTGACCGAACAAAGCCCGAGATAAAGATGGCTAATTCATAGCTACACTTTAAAAGGTGCCGGGATGAGGGTTTTCATAACACGCCACGCCTGAACACGCAACGTCACTAAACACATCACTGACGAACGCTGTGTTTTCATCACTTGTGACCTTTTACAGTGCATTTTTTGTTTTTTTTTTGTTTGTTTTTTTGTATTTTTTTTGCAACTATCTTGAGATCCTGATTCCAAAAATAAAAACATGCACAGTGTTTTGCAAAGAGAGACTGCTAGCATTCATTCCATTGTTTGATCTCTTCCCTCACTCCCTGTCTTTTAGCTTCTTATCTAACTGTAAATAGTGTATGTCAGAGGGATGATGTCATCATAAATGCTTGTTGATCGTGCACAGTTTGGGGGAGACTGGAACACAAATTTTCTTCCCGGAACACAGTTCAGCATCGCTTTATCCAGGCTACAACATCTCTACTGAAATGTTAATATAAAAGCAAAGGGTAATTACAGTACAGACCAAAAGTTTGGACACACCTTCTCATTCAAAGAGGTTGAATTTGTATTATGGCAAGAAAAAAGCAGCTAAGTGAAGAAAAAAACGAGTGGCATCATTACTTTAAGAAATGAAGGTCAGTCAGTCCGAAAAATTGGGAAAACTTTGAAAGTGTCCCCAAGTGCAGTCATAAAAACCATCAAGCGCTACAAAGAAACTGGCTCACATGCGGACCGGCCCAGGAAAGGAAGACCGAGAGTCGCCTCCGCTGCGGAGGATAAGTTCATCCGAGTCACCAGCCTCAGAAATCGCAGGTTAACAGCAGCTCAGATCAGAGAGCAGGTCAATGCCACACAGAGTTCTAGCAGCAGACACGTCTCTAGAACAACTGTTAAGAGGAGACTGTGTGGATCAGGCCTTCATGGTAGAAGATCTGCTAGGAAACCACTGCTAAGGACAGGCAACAAGCAGAAGAGACGCGTTTGGGCA
>JAAGKR010003638.1:0-71732 GCA_011419295.1 Clarias macrocephalus
TGTCCTTTTAGGGGCTCAGTAAGCCAAGCTGCCTTGCAGCTGTTAGCAATATTGAATATTAAAATTTGTTAATTGATTTATTTATTACCCCCCCCCCCGCCCGCCATTTTTTATTTATTCAGTCTTGATACACTTTACATGAATAAACACCTTTGAATTGGAGTTGACCTAATATCCTAGATGATGAATGGAACTTTTTGATGTGTGATAATTACATAAAATAAATAAATAAATAAAGAAAGAAAGAAAGAAAGAAAGAAAGAAAGAAAGAATGGATGAATTTAAATAAATGTATTAATTAACTAAACCAAATGACTAGAAGGTTCCAATGCCTTTGTGACGGGTCATACAGAGATCATTTAAACTTGAAATAAAACTGATGTTTTTTTTTTTGGTGTTTTTTTTTGTCTTTAATGAAATGGTGTGATAACATCATTGTCTCTCTTTCTTCCTCGTAACAACAATGTTTGCATTTAAATGTCAACTGGCTCCCTTTTTTTTGAGATTGACAAAAATGAAAATTCAATATTAGCTTGTTGTCATCGTCATATTTTTCTCTTTTGATGGTAAGATCACATTGAATATTTCATTTCTTACGCATTAAATTAAGCATTACTGATCAGCAATAACATTGCAGCACAAAACCTTATGAATAGTAATGCGTCAGCTCCCCTTTTGCTGCAGCTCCATAAGACCTTCCATGGTGTTCTGTGGTGTCTGGCACGATGATCGTTCTGGTGCAAAGGTTAAGGGGTTGGGCCTCTGTGGATTGGATCAGATTGAACTCTGGGGATTTTGGAGGCTGGATTGGCAGCCTTGGGCTCTTTACCTACTGTATCATGTGTGCAGCAGGCTGTGGTGCACTGGGTGTTCTAGTACCTATCGCTCATGGCAAGGATTGAACTTTTGGCTATTTTGTACTTCATTGGCTTTTCTGTGGGATTGGTCTAGAAGGGCTGGTCTTTGGTCCCCATAGGCATGGGTGAGTCTTGGGTGCCCATGATCCTGTCACCAATTTACTTTAATTGGTAATCAGTGTTAATCTGTTCATGTTATGTTATGGCTGATCTGTGTAATTGCCAGTTCAAGCTTGTTCCAAATTGAATAATAATAATAATAATAATAATAATAATAATAATAATAATAACAACTTCCACTCATTCTCAGAAGACGTTCCACCAGAATTTAGAGTGTAGCTGTGTGTTGATGTCTGTTCATTCAGCTACAGGAGCATTTATCAGGTCAGGCACAGATGTTGGGTGAGGAGGTCTGGGGTGCAGTCGGTGTTGCAGTTCATGCCAAAGGTGCAGTTTAAGTTTCAGGAGCTGCTGTTGGTCCACCTCAGATCAGAACCCTTAACTCAACATTTTTAGATCATATATTGTCTCAGACTTGATCTATTTGGAGGAAGAAGAAAACATTCTCTAAATATCTGTCAAATAAATAAATGGAATGAACGGAGCAAACTGTTCGCTGAGACCAGTGGATTTGCCCTCAGATTTCAAATTTAATTATGCAAATGCAAGATCAGCCTTTTAATTTTATGAATCTTTTTTTTTTTATATACATAAACCAAACAGACTGAAAGGAAATAAAATTTCCCTTCTCTAATTTGTTGCAATAAAGCACAGCTGACGTGCTTCACATTTCCTGATGGATCGCTGGCTGAGGTGCTCGTACAACACTGTGGCAGAACCCAGCACTCTCACGGGACAACAATGAAAGCCTTTCCCTGGAAGCGGCTAATAGATGGATACCTGCACACCCTCAGCGATGAATGCCCATGTATTTGCAGCGGGTCTGCAAATCAGAGATTAGAATACTTTCCGCAATCCACCACATCATGCATGTGGTCTGAATGGAGCTGGAGGCAGACTGAGCAGACATTTTTAAGTGACAGCTGAAATGAAAAGTTGGGTAAAGACATGATACTACAGAGATTGCACAGCTTTCTGAAAATATTTTTACAATGATTTTTTTTTTGCACATTTTTTGTCCAAGAATGCATGTCCTATTTATCTTTTTGAATTTTTTTTTAAAAATAATAATTGATATTTATTTTATCAAAATTCTATGCAAATTCAAGCTTGGGCCTGCTAGTGTGTATAATAAACACAGCAAAAACATTACATTTCGGTTTAATATACTTTCAATCATTTTCAGCATAATTATCTTTTGTACTTTGACTTCACCTTGTTATTGTCAGGTCAAAATAGCTTGGCTTTAATCTTTGTAATATAAATGTGATTAAAAACAACAACAACAACAACAACAACAACAACAAATGATGTTCCATGTTCATTAGAGAAATCGAGCCAACCAAATAGATAGCGGGTTCATTAAATTTTCATTAAATATTAATGGAGCTGTTGGCAGTAGTGAGCATGAAATGCAACATGCAAAACAAGCTCAGCCAAGTCCACAGATCAGGACAAGCCTTTGTTAGTTCTTACTGCACCGAGAATATACAGTATGTTTATACACGAGATTTGGCTTGTGTCCTCAATTTATTCATTTGCTCATTTCTTTTTAATAAATGAATATATAATAATATATTTCCTTAGAGATGTTGATTAATCTAGTCCCTAAGTACAGGTCTTGGACAGGCTTAATGGTTTCTACTGTTACCCCATGCTGATCTCAGAAAGAGCAAATAAATAGCTCTGCACAAGCACTCGCTGGACTTAAATTATTATTATTATTATTTTTAAATAAATAATAATAATAATAATAATAATAATAATAAAATAATCTGTGGTTAGGCGACCCGGTCCTGCTGAGCTGCCGCTATTGGGTCCTTCACCTCAAATTCTGAGACACAATCTGGCAACCCATCCCTGTACGAAAGCGGCCACAGAATTGACAGATAAACCTCCGGGGATGAGAGTTTTCGTTGCGCATGGCATGTGAATGCACCCTTGCCTATATATAGACCGACTCATCTATATTGAAAGCTCTAGAATTGCTCATTTTCTTCTCCAAATGAGAAAAAGAAGGAGTCATTAATAACACTGAGTGGAGTTTAGTGAGGTTACCACCATTATGTCTCAAGGATGATTCCTGCTGCTAATTGTTTTGTCTCTCAGTGAATTTTAAGAGAAACCGAAACTAAATTGAGGCTGAAATGAGAATCACAATAATAATAATAATAATAATAATAATAATAATTTAAAAAAAGGCTTCCGAGCTACAAAAGCTCAACCTTTGAGCAGTAAAAATGTTCCCTGCATTGTTTCCTTGTTTAGTCCCCGATGGCCGTAATGAGAATAAGAGCTAAAGATAATGGATGTGGTGGATGAAGACTTGTCTAATCAGAACTAAAGCACTAACCTGTCAGACAACCTGGTCTTTTTCAGTCAAGTCACATATGATGGACAGTTGTAGAACAATTCTGTAATGATTTGTATTCTCTCTCTGAATATGTATAAGTGAGAAATATAGCACCATTAACAAGTGAATGAAAATCCTAGAGAAAATTAATTAATTTCCCTACCTATATTAATGACTTTATCATTTATCCATGAAGAATTTCTTCATCGTACTCATACATTTATGGTCGCACTGTTCCTTGTATCTTCAGAACTTCTACCTGATATGAAGCAGCCGTCATATGTTCGTATGCATAATGAATAAAATAGGTTTGTGACCTTGGAGGTGGGACAAAAGTGAAAAAAAAAAAAAAGTCTCATAGATCTAGGCATATACAGTATGAGATGTCACCATGCACACACATCCAGAAGATGAAATGAAAGTGAAATGGACGATGAGTTTGAATATTCATCCATCTATAGACATTTATTTTACCTGATTCATTTAACAGTATGAATCATCACTAGGAGCATTTTCAATCAGAGGCACTTTATCATAAGGAGTCTTCATCATTATCTTCCCAGTGACCCTGTGTGCGTGTGAATGTACATGAGACATTGATGTGCCTGTCAGAACCGCACATGTCCAAGGTAATCAGGAATAATACTGTGAGTCTTTCAGCCTTATGAATGAGCAAACAGAACGAAACAAGAATTTGGAAGGGCTATTATTACCTCAAGGTAAAACCTTATCTTTATATGGATTAAATCCTCCCTGTGACTATATTGTCCTTTTCATAAAAAATGGCTGTACAGCTGCGCGTTTTCTCAATTTCTGAAAAAGGAGAGGGTGCATAGACTGAGAAAAATACCTAAACAATATATATGTTTAATTTCAGGCAGAACTGGAAAAGGAATTAATGAAAAGCTTGTCATGGGCAGCTCGGCTCCAACCTTTAAATATTTATACTATATACAGCATTTGGATTGAACCGATAATATGTCCTAAGCGAATTCATGTAGAGCTTTGAGTGCAGGTTTGCCAGGTTTTAAAAAAAAAAAATCTATATACATCACCATATTTCTATCATTTCTCTGGAGAAACTAATGTAAATAGTTAATCAGTTGCACAAAATAGCTCAAGCAGACTGCGCTGTGAACATGACAGCATTGCTCTGCTCAGATCTCCCAATATAATCATCTAATTAATTAAAAATGTATGTTTAAAAATGCATTCCTAAATGATTGTTCTCAATAGTTATTATAAAAACAAAAACAAAATCATACTCAAATCCATCCAAAATGACTGTTGTTGTTGTTGTTGTTGTTACCTAATGCAATATGTGTTATTCCATAGTTTTGAAATAATCCAGCATTATATTGTAATTATGAAAATGTTATATTATAAAAAATGAAAAGTATTAATATTATATAATTGTTATACATTTTCAAATGCTAAATATAATCCTGGTGGTAGTTTATTACCCATCCAGTGATATCCATCTATATTGCTATATTTGCCAACAGATACCCAGACGTTTCAATTCAATGTGCATTATTAGTCCGGAGGAGTAACTACAAGGACTAGATAGTCATTGTCTTGTTTCGTGCCATCACAGCCATATATTTTCTGGACTGGTCTCCACCGAGGTTGCTGCTGGAAAGTATGAGTTTCATTTTCTCCAGATGCATATGAACACAAGTTCATTCACAACACGGTTATCTTTCCTGAGCTGCAGTTTCTAAAAGCATTTATCAAATTTAATAAACAGTCATATTTTGTTCTCGCTAAGGTCAGGTATAAAGTCATAGAGCAGTGGCAGGGAACAAGCAAGGCACAAACGAAGCAAGAGCTGCATTGTTAAGCTATGGTGGCAAGATTCATACAGAGTCCTACACTTACGCACAAGCACATCAAATGGAGTTCACTGTTATTTGTTGACGTCAAACTTGAAGAGGAGAGAAAGTTTCCCCTGATTGCCTATCCAGCGGTTTGACACGAGGGGGAGACGGGCGATGTGTACTTTACAGGGTCGTATTCAACATGCATAGTGAACATATTGGACCGTCAGGGTCTGTTCTGAGGCATAATAATAAAATAAGGTCCATACACACGGTAAAAGCCTTCAAGTTTATACCCAGAGAGAAAAAAAACTGATATTAATATTTTGAGTACTAAACAGGTACAATAAAGATAATGGCATTGCATAAAACCTTGACCATATTCTAGTTGACTGGTGGAATTATTCTTCTACTATTATATTAATATACTTTTATTACACTAGTTATTACTAGATAAGTATATCAAAACCACAATACATCTCTTGCTGCCCTTTATATATATAGTACAGCTATAGTGCTGTAATTATTCAATACCCTACACAGTGAACCGGTTAGTCTGTTCATTTAATTAACCTGTGGAGGCCCAGGTGCCCTGGGGTCAGCAGACAGGAACGGCATGTGCGAAAGCCAGGAAATGAGACGTTCCAGCAGGGGCAGAACACAAGGATGCTGACAGATGGCACAGAAGCTTATTTCTAGACAACTCACTTTATTGCTTTGGTAACCTATCAGACAACAGAAATGAGCTTCAGAAAATATGATCATGAAATGGTTGTTATGAGAAAACAACCAGGCACACACAGAGCTGATTGTGGCTGAATATCGAAATGGTTTTCCAGATGGGGTAAATAATCAATGTGTTGCTGTACACCAGGGAAGATTATTCAGTCGCTGTAGTACGAGTTATAACATCCTGACATTTGTGCATGCGCACTATGTGATGTGCAAATTTTAACCAAGGTGCACTGAATTCCTTGTTCATGTAATGTAATTCATTTGTGGTCAGCTGGAACTGCGCTAAAAACACAATTTACGAAATATGCCACGTGAATTTTTCGCCTTAAGAGCAGAAATTTTGCCTGGGTGTAAAAAGCATTTTTGGCATACAAGCGAACGGACCAAGCCGAACCGAACTGAATGCTGGATAAGTTGCACATACGTCCCAGAGTTGTTCGGAACTTTTTTGCATCAGCATCACAGGTCCCAATATGGTTAGCTAGCAAGAAAACAGAGCAACTTTCACTTTATAAAATTGTTTCCTAAATTGCTTTCATATGCAAAAATGAAAATGCCTTTACCACTGTATTTAGGACTCATTTACTCACTCACTCATCATCTATACCACTTAATCCTGTATTCAGAGTCACGGGGGCCTGGAGCCTATCCCAGGAGACTTAGGGCACATGGCAGGGTACACCCTGGACAAGGTGCCAATCCATCGCAGGGCACAGACACACACTACGGGCAATTTGGGAACGCCAATTAGCCTAACCTACATGTCTTTGGACTGTGGGAGGAAACCGGAGTACCCGGAGGAAACCCACCAAGCACAGGGAGAACATGCAAACTCCATGCACACAGAGACGGGAAACGAGCCTGGCCGGGGATCGAACCTGGACCCTGGCGGTGCAAGGCGACAGTGCTAACCACTACACCACCGCGCCGCCAGGACTCATTTAATTATCCATAAATGTGGTTTAGACTGACACTGAGATTGAATGATTAAGAATCTCTGTCTAAAAGTCCTGACTTTGTCCATTAAGTTTCTAACCAATCATAGATGAGACCGAAATCCTGTAACCATAATCGTACCTCCGAAGACGGGATTTCTTAACCTCATGCAGGTTCTTGGTTTTAACAGTTTAAAAAAATTTTTTTTCATTATTTTGCAATTTAGTTTATGAAGAAATAATTAAAAACAAGGCATATCTAGCAGTGCAAAAAAAGTTTTCCCTTTTCCTTTTAAAATTATATTTTATTTTTCTTCTCAGCTCAGGATGATATGGCCTGAGAACAAGTACATGACACAGGATCTTCCTTGACGTGACACAGCAACAGCAAACTGAGAAACATGTTTCCAAACACACCTTAGTGTCTCTGCCACTGTCATGATTATTGCCATGACCCAAAAAATCTGGTCGCACTTTTTATTCTTAACGTCTTGCTACACAATTCATGTCATTCGGCAGGTTTGAAGGCTACATAAGAGGCTTTTAAAATTTAAACACCAACCTTAATAGAAAAACTGATCAGTCTTAACAGTCAATAACAGCCCAGAATAGTCGTACATAAGCATGCAATTTGGGCATATTACTGGTGGTAAATGGAGTGTGTAATTTGTCCATTTCTATTGCTACGTTCCTTTGCTTAGTGTTGTGTGTCAGGAGAGTGAAGGAAGACTAAAACAGGATGTACCTTTTAATTTGTATAATAAAAAAAAAAAAGAAAGAAAACTAAAAGGAAGGAAGACATGCGTATCTCTTGTCATTTCATTGGTATTTCAAGTGACATTTCACAGCGTAGGGAAAAGGGTGGTGGTGATGGTGGTGGAAGTGTTGGGGGGGTGTCTTTTGCACTACAACATGCTGGAGCTCATTGCATTCGTGTTGGCTCTTCCATTCAGTAAATGATCCTTGCATATCAACCCAGCACCCTGTGTAGTCCAGCACATCCACTTATCATTTCCCGTTCTAGCTGAATAACCCAGCGGCTTGCTTAAGAAGTCCAGGCAGAGGGTGTAGAGTCTTTTTGAAAGCACATAATCATAAATCTTTTTGAAAGCCAGTGAATGAGTGTGTGGGAATAATTGCAAGGGCCTGTAGTATACAGGGGTTAAAAACTGTCTTCTGACCAGGCATTAATCTGTCACGGTGTCCAAAAAAAATAATAAAATAAAATAAGAATGATGAGGCATGCCTATCCAGATTTCTTCAGCTTCTTTTCTAGAGCAGGCGTGTCCATTGGAACCATTCAGTAGACCGTTGGAAGTGCCTGCAGGTTTTTATTCCAAATCAACCTTATCAGTACATATTGGCCTGATTGGAAGGACACCTTTAGTCACATTGACCATTTGCAGAGGAGGGAAGCCACCTGTGCCACCAGTGGTGTTAGTACTGTAGTTAGTTAGGGTTGAGGGTTTGAGTCCCACCTTGGGTCTGTGTGTGTGGAGTTTGTGTGTTCTTCATGTGCTGGGTGGGTTCTTCTCCAAGTACCAAGTTTTTTTTGTCAAACTGAGATACAGATCAGGACAACTGCTCATAGTGTGTGTTCATGAGTGTCCCTGGTGTACCCTGCCTCGTGCCTGAAGTCTCCTGGGATAGGCTCCAGGCCTCCCATGACCCTGTACAGGATAAGCGGTATAGAAAATGATTAAGTCACCAGATACACAAGTGGAGTGTTACTCAACCCAGAACTCTAGGATTCTGCTTATCCTGTACAGGGTCATGGGAGTCCTGGAGTACTGGGAGGAAACCCGGCCAGCCCAGGAACAACATGCAATCTCCACACACACACACACACACACACACACACACACACACACACACACACACACACACACACACACACACACACACACACACACACACACACACAGTCCCAAGGTGCGAATCAAACCCTCGACCCTGGACTTGCATGGCCACAGTGGTAACCACTAAATGGTTTCAGTAATGCACATACTGTAATAGTGTTTCCTCAGCTCGCAGCACACCTGATTTAACCAATCACCTGATTACCAGTCTTTGCTGATTTGAAGTAGGTGTAATAGAGAAAAAAAAAAACACTAAAATGTCCAGGACCAGGGTTGAGGACCACTGTGTTAGAGGAAGTCATCTGGCAAAGGACCAAACTTTTCCCGCAGCAGGGAGCAGTGTACAGAAGCAGTGTAACAGTTACTCGATCTCTTCTGTGCGACAATGTTTTTGTTAATATTTGATGAAGCGATTTGAAAATGAATAATTCCGGCCTGCTAAATATTGCACTGCATTTATTTTATGGGAAATGATACGGCGCATATTCTGCAGATAATTCGAATATACAGAACCTCATGGCTAAATAAAAGCAGCTGAGCTCAGCTTGGAGCGCTTTATGGTTTCATTCACGGACTCAGTACAAACATGGTAGGCTTGCATTGAGAATGATCACTACATCACAACTGGTGCATGCTCAAATAGCGCTTTATAGGCATAACACAAAATAGGTTGGCCATGCGCAAAGAAAAAGATGCATTGACTACACTGCTCTAATCACGAGTGTGCTTTGAGTGTGTGTATGGCTGTGTAGAATGTAAAGACTTAGTACTCAGCCTTGGGTATAAGAAGAATTTTCACACAAATACATACAGTACAATGTGAGTAGCTCTGATAAAAGTGGCTGATTTGTTGAATGAATGTTTGAATGTTCAGAAGTAGAGTAAACCACTGAAATAAAAAGAAAAAAAAAACTGTCCCTTAAGACCATTATACCTTAGAAAGTTTATGCTTATTATAAACAAAACAAAAAAAAAATATCCAAGCAAGTAAGTTAGCTCATAGAACAGCCTGATTGCTTATTAAACACTGCATATTGAAAATTAACACAATAAAATTAATTCAAATAGGCTGATGTTAAAGCGAAAAAAAATTATATATATATATATATATATATATATATATATATATATATATATATATATATATATATATATATATATATGTGTGTGTGTGTGTGTGTGTGTGTGTATTTTTTTTACTAAAAATATATATATTTTTAGTAATTATTATTATTTTTTATAAAAATTAATTTTTACTAAAAGAAAAAAAAATATATATATGTATATATATGTGTGTGTGTATTTTTTTTACTAAAAATATATATATTTTTTGTAATTATTATAAATTTTTATAAAAATTAATTTTTACAAAAAAAAAAAATAAATATATATATATATATATATATATATATATATATATATATATATATATATATATATATATATACTTTTTACTAACAAAAAACATTCTAAGTTTCAGTGATGAGGTGGCATGGAGGTTAAGTGGTTAAGTCGTCTTCCACGTCCAGGGTCTGGGTGTTTTTGTGCATGGAGTTTGCATGTGCATGAGTCTCCCCGTGCTTGGTGGTTTTCCTCCTGGTGCTCCGGTTTCATCCCACAATCCAAAGACATGCAGATCAGGCTAACTGATGTTCCCAAAATTGCCCATACTGTGTGAATCAGCATGTGAATGTGTGTATGTGAGAGAGTGTGTCCTGGGATGGATTGTCACTCCATCCATGGTGTATTTTGCCTTGTGTCCAAAGTCTGCTGGAACAGGCTCCAGGTTCCCTGTGACCCTGTACACAGAATGAAGCGGTATAGATGATGAGTGAGTGAGTGAGTTTCAGTGATATCATCTCACTCATATAAGAAACACCTGATGCTATATTAAAGTTCAAAGAAGTGAAAAACGTATAGAAATGTTTTTATTATTACTTATTCACTCTGAATTTGTGTAAAATAATTATTCTTGAAATAATTTCACATTTTCTTTTGGAGTTGCTGGTTTTCTTCATACTTTTCCTGTATGCAAAATACCCATAAAATGCAAGATGTTTGGTGACACTGACGAAATTCCATAAAAACCAAAGCTCAGTAATGAGTAAAAAGCAAAAATAGAGTTTTTCAAAGTTAGAAATGGAAGTCATTATAACCATGTCTAAGCAAATCTTATGTATTTCACTTACACACAAATTCAATTAAAACACACATTCTATAAATATTAAAGGCTAAATAAGAAAATAAAGACAAAGAAGCAAGAAAGCAAGTCCAACATTTGGGATAGAATTACAGAATTTTTTTATTTTATTTAATTTTTTTAAGAAAATGGTTCGACACAGAGAAAAACTCCACAAAAAAAAGTCTATCATTGGACACCAATCATGTCATAAAACTTTGGTTTTCATTCATTCATTCATTCATTCATTCATTTATTTCCCATGCTATTTATCCTGTACAGGGTCACGGGAGGCCTGGAGCCTATCCCAGGGCACATTGGGCTTGAGGTGGGGTACAGCCTGGAAGGGTACCAATCCAACTCAGGTCACACTACAGGCAATTTGGAAACACCGATTAGACTAATCTGCATGTCTTTGAACTGTAGGAGGAAACCAAAGTACCTGGAGGAAACCCACCAAGCACAGGGAAAGCATGCGAACTCCATGCAGGACTCTGCTAACCTCAACACTACCATGCTGCCTACATTCTTTATTTTATTTATTTATTTTTTAATGAAGTGTCTCCATGACTCTCGTCCAGAATGTGTTAATGCTCCATTTCCGATGCCGCAGGGAAAGCAGGATGTGTTATAAGAAGCCTGAGGGACTGGTTTGGATATGGCGCATCTCACTGCAGAGTTAGACAAACCAGATCGGTCACTTATCATTCACTTGGTGCTGGCTCTATTAAAGTGCTAAACCGCATAAAAAGAAGCTGCAACCTCAACTGGAGTGAATGGATGCACTAATTATATGCTTCTGTGTTAATGCACATTTGTGTAGAAAACACTTAAATGTAATAGTGCAAGGCCCTAATGTGTTCATTACCCATTGTCAGGATCTTCACTGCTACTGTACGTACGTGTCAGGCAAAAGCCGTCTGGGTGGCAAAGAGCTGTTTAATTATGTGCATAGAAACAGTCTGATAAAATGCTGCAAAGGGTTTAAATTCAGATTAATAGTCGTTAAATCAGATTAATACTGTTTTTTTGATAGACACACGGTTTAAAATTAGTCACGACGAACCATGTTAACTCCAAAGCATTAGATTAAGAGCGATGCATGTTGGTTTCGGACGCTCTTTGCTGTGTTAATTCTGCTGCGGGTTTATGCGACGGTGCCTCCTAGAGTTATGTGTACGTTAGTGGAGTGCGCGAGGAAATACAAATCAGCCCTATACACTTCCCGAGTCATTGCAATTCGTCCTCCTTTTTACGACTGCATTCTAATTTATCTTACTGACTACACTTATTTATCTTCATTTATTGATTTATGTTCGCTTGCTTCTTTGTCTTTATTTTCTCATTTAACATTTCTTAAGGTAATGCCTTTAATATTTATCGGCTGTGTGTTTAATTCAATTTGTGTGTAAGTGAAATACATAAGCTGTTTAAACATGACAGTGTAATTTCTATGATTTGGAGCTGATCAAGCAAGGTTTATATTAGTTAGGCGGCTTGAAGGGTGCCAAATTGTACACACTCAGGAGCACAAGGAGGAAAGGATTATTATTATTATTATTTGTATTTTTTTTTGTTGTTGCGAAATTACAAGATTTACATCAATCCTCGAAGAACCCTGGACCTCCTGGTCAACATTTATGCACCTACCCCATGATATATCGAATCTTCATATGGAGCAGGCTTAGTATGGGCCTTTTGATGAAGACCATGAAGTTCATTGGGTTGGAATAAATACATCATCATGTGCTTTTGATGGTGTGAGGAACGGAATCTGGGATTTATGCTAAATTCTCTGAACTTGACAAAGATGCTCTCATAACCTGCTGCATGCATGCCATAAATGTGGTAAGCACCGGAACAACGTAATATGAACTTAATGCAGTCTTTAGGAACATGGCATGGATCCACCGTGGTCATAGCACAAGCCTGGAGAGGGTGTTGTGAGAACTCCATTGACGTATAGTACACTAGCAACAACATAGTGATATCCTGATGAGAACTCAATCAGAACGCCATCCAGTCCTCCCTGTCTCTGCCATGCTTGTACTAAGACGTGTTAGTTATGCCGTTAACTGGTTAATGCTGGCAGTACAATGGAATCTTTCTGCAGGTTGCTTCGACCACATCCTTAGCATCCTTTTTTGAGCATGTCCAAAAGCAGCACAGCAGCATTCACATCCAGGAAGATGATACTACGTCGTCCTTACGGGTTTCTACTGCGTTCCTGCCAAAGTATACAAATTCTTTTGTGGACAGAGTGATAATGCGTCTCAGTGGTATTGGGTGGTGGTGGTGGTGGTGGTGGTGCTTATTAGCTGATTATCTCATACCTCTTTTTCAAAAGATTTTTTTTCCTCTTTCCTATCTGAGCACCGCTTTATTAAAGGTTTTTAAGCTTTGTTTAACCTCTTAAAACTCCTGGGAGCTTGGACACATCCTCCACACTTATAATGCATTATTAGCCTAATCATTTAACTTAGCTTTTCTTGTAGTTAATGCACAAAAGGGCTGGACTGGGCAGGGAAAGAAGCTTAAGATGTTCGATATCTGTGAGGCTAAAGAACTAGTCTTGAAATAGAACAGTCACTTTCGTTCTCTCCCCACATTTTATAGACATTTGATGGATATATGTGTTTCAGGCTTAGTCGTGCAGGGCAGGAGGTGTTATAAAACATGTAATTGTGAGGTATTATAGCCTTGCATGGATTTATGTAACCTCATATGCCTCTGCCTGAAGGCATGGAGGGAAATAGTTTGTGCCAGGTGAAAATGCTGTTTGCTCAGGAAGAAATTAGAGCTTTGCTCTGACACCGTGTCGCTGAGTAAAGATGTCTGGGGAATGTCTCCTATTTCTAGAGCTGCTTTTTAAGAATGCATATACTTTAACATTCATGAAGGTCCCTTAAAGGAACCAAATTTGATTTTCTGCTAGGCTGAGTCAATACAAAATTAGTCAGGCAATAAGTGGGAAACAAATCAAGGACCAATAATAATAATAATAATAATAATAATAATAATAATAATAATAATAAATTAAATTCAACTTTGTCATTGTGCAAATTATATATGCAGTATAACTGTGAAACAATGTGCTATAATATACAGAAGGTACATAATAACACAAAGATGTGGTGTGTTATATACTGTATATACAGTATAATACTGTGTAACTGTGCAAACATTGTGCAGACGATTAGCATGTCTGGAAGATTACATGCTCGATAATACATATATACATACATACAGTACTGATGCACAGAATCTAAAAGATAGACTTTCTCTCTGCCAGAGATCTTCCAAAATAAGCCGAAACGCCTTGTTGTAAATTTGCCAATCCTTGGGCAAAGGCTGTCTGTGAGACAGCTCATCTGATATCTGTCTGCATCGGGCCAGTAGGTAGAGAGATGCGCATCTATCCACATCCAGACACACACCAACATGAAGATTGCATAAATACATAAAAGTACATTTGTATTAACTAGATGTTTAGGTCTCTCAAATCTAGTGGAAGATTTTGTTTCTATTCTTGGAATTATGTCCATATGTACAGTACACATGTCCATGCTCATGTCCACACCACTGAAAAATCCATTGTAGCTTATAAAAAAATATTTTAGCATAGCATTACCCAATATATATTTATTATATATATTGAATAATAATATATAATAATTAATATATTCTAATATATATATATATATATATATATATATATATATATATATATATATATATATATATATATATATATATATATATATATATTATATATATTGAATAATAATATATAATAATTAATATATTCTAATATATATATTTTTTTATAATATATTTTTTTATGTTTATAAATAACTTCTTCTTGTATTTTACATTAGATTCTAGTTCTGGATATAAAAAAATTAATAATCAATTAAAAATATATATATTTATCGCATTTAAACTATAAATTATATATTTACAGCATACTGTTTTAGTTTTTTTCTTTTTCTTTTGTTTTTACTCATGGACAATCCATTTACTTGTTAACATGTATACTATAAATAAAAAAATCAAACAAATGAATGGAAATATCAAAGAATGTGTATCTGTGTGTAAATCATTTATGCATGAAAACATGCCTGTATTATACATTACAGCGAGTGTATTGCCTGTTTCTTTAGCAGCACCTGCACATCTAGAGTGTAGCCACTTGGTGTGCATATCACCTCTCTGCGGGGCAGACCTTTAATTAATTAATTAATTAATTAATTAATTTATTTATTTATTTATTTATTAATTTATTTATTCCTTCCTTCCTTCCTTCCTTCCTTCCTTCAGTGATCAGTAGTGAAATTCCAGTCAGTGTACTCAGTAGCCATGGATCTGATGTTACTAAACTTTAGTTTTTCAGTTGCATCAAGGTGAAAACTGTCTAAAACATAATTTCAGAAATGATACTATGTTTTCCTGCCCTGTCCTATGAATCATGACCTGGAGGTATGGTCTTGCCCTGCTCTGGCACACACAGAGCATCCTTTGTGGTTTGGCACAAAGCCTCTGACATGGACCATGCTGTAGTCTATAGAACTCTAACCAAAGTTGTGCTTTATGAAACCCATCTCTACCAACACAATGCAAAGGTAGAGAGGTCACTAAATGCTAAATGCTGTACAGTCCTTTACTGCCTAATGTTGAGGAGGGAATCACTTAATGTTTACTGGATCTGTGCATCATAAAATCTGCAGCAGATGGTGCCAAATGGTAAAAACCTACATTTTTATTATCTGTGTATAAATCTACATGATTCTACAGATGGCTTATTACATGCATTCATTCATCCTGTGATTGGTCTGTCCTTCTGACCATGCTGTGTCCGACATTTTACTTTGGAATTTCACTTTTACTCTATAATTATGATGTCATTTAATTATATGAATATCACGCTGTGCTCCTGAGTGGCACAATTGGAATCCGTTCACCTCAATCAAATATTTGAAGCACATATATTGATAACACTAAACCATACTAAAAGTATAATGCTACAGAACACATTATTTCATTGCGTCACTCTTTATTTTAAACAATAAATACATTGAAGCTGTGAAATAAAAAATGTAAGTTAAAAAAAGATACCCACACTTTTTGCACCTGAACATCTGTCCCGCACGGTCCCGCCCACTTCAGGGTGGCAAAACAGATTATTCTTGAATGACAGTGCCAGATCCCAAATTCAAAACCAGTCATAAAAACACTTTCTGCAAAAAAAAAAAAAGGTTTTTTTTTTTTTCACTCACTTATCACACTCCCTGGTAATGTTATGTCATCTTAAATCTTTGTCTCCTTAGTAACTGCTTCCACATCATTCCAAATTGCTCATTACCTTCTTCATCCATTTTCACACGCCTGTTTCTCTTTATTTTTTGTCTCATAAATACATCCTGAACGTAATTATCAATGAAAATACATTGTAGCCTAATGGTACGTCTGCTGTCTGTTTTTGTGACTGATATCATCTTACTCACGTGTCTGCAAAAGCACTTAGTCAAAATTGGAATTATGGATATGCACATAATAAGGCACCTGCTGAGTTTGCAGATTTATACACATGTGATACAAGCTTGTGCTGATTATAAAAGCCTCTGCAAATGTCATTAGAACCAGCCGGACCTGCTTTGGAAGCTCTTTTACATACAAGCTACATGCGCAATGCGGATATACACTCAAACTCTCATCAGCAGCTTGTGCCACTACTGAATCATTGATGTCAAGCTTACGGCTTCCACATCATTCATTTCAGTCAATATCTATGGAAGGGGTCTAGAGCATATTTACTGCTGTTGCTGGTCCACGCTCCTGTATCCCACTCTAATCTCCAGAATGCTCCAGTGGATGATGCAGCTCTGGGCCTCTACCATGAATAATAGGATGCAGCCAATAAAAGATGGAGATCTGTTTCCAAGCTCACTCTTCTAAGCTCCATCATGCTCCTTCATCCTCTGTGCAGTTGCATTTTCATTAACAGCTCTTGCAATTTGGCTCGTGCCTGTGACCAGGTCATCCCAATGGAATAAATGCACTCGCTCTTTATCTGCTTTAGAAACGATGTCAGATAAAGGCAATTAAAAGGCAGCAGTATCTTCAAAGCCTACAGTGGATGCATTTCGTATATTGTTATTTATTATTACAGTCCTATCAATTGCTAAAAACTGTTTAATTTAACAATATGATCTCCATCCTCATTACACTGCACATTCAATAGCTTAAGCACAACATATTGTGTGCAAGATTTGCCACAAAGCTACTAAATGAAGGTCATGTAATTGTTACATATGCATGAGATATAACCTATTTTGTCATGCTTCCCATTCTCTTATTGATTTGTTTAATTAATAAACTCATGCCGTTGTTTTGATTAATCTGACATGCTCTCCTATGAAAAAAAAAAACAAACAGTTTAATAGATAATATTACCGAGGAAAATATCTGCTACGCTTATAGCTCATTTAATTTAACGAATAATTAATAACTGATTTAATTCCTTTGGTCCTCAAGTTAAGCCCTAACTCTGATTGTGATGCTGTCTCCTCCAGTCTCCTCCATGGTATTTAAAATGTAGATACTGTCAGTCTAAATCTTTACGATATGTTTGGTTACGGTTTGTCAAACTTATTTGATTAGGAAACAACGCATAAATGAAATAATCTCCAGATATGAATGTGGCACTGCAACTACTAACTCTTGGATATGTTCATTTATCAGCATTCATCTACTTGTTATTTGGACGACATGTAATATACAATATATATTCTATATAAACACGCTCATATTAATGTTCAAGTGTTGACAATGGGATCTTCTGTCAGCCCCACTTATCTTCACAGTCCCATCAGTGGCCCTACATTCATTCATTCATTCTTTCATTCTCTATACCGCATATCCTGTTCCGTGTCATGGGAGGCCTGGAAACTGTCAAAGGGTACTAGGGGTACAAGGCGAGGTACACCTTAGACAGGGTGCCAGTCCATCAAAGGGTATGCAAGCACACACTTACTCATTCTGTAATAAATTACACTATGGGCAATTTGGAAATGCTAATTAGCCTAATTTGTCTTCGGACTATGTGAGGAAACCCGCTGGAGGCAGGAATCGGATCCTCGACTCTGAAGGTACATGGTGCCAATACTAGGCACAGAGTGGAAAATATGCTCCCTCTTCCTTATAAGAGTACGACCAAGTTGCTCCCTAGGACTAGCGGCTACATGTGATTCCTCCAAGTTGATTGCATCTATTAAAACTGCTGTTCATAGACTACTTGGTGGCACCATAACAGTTGTTCATGCACCACTAGGGAATGGCATAAACACAAGGGAATAGCTATCTGCCCCTTCACCTGGATCAGCTAACAGATGCTAATCATTGGCTAATTTCACTACAGTTGAAGGGAGAGTGGAAAATAGGCTCCCCCTCTCCTATAAAATTACGACTAATTCGCTCCCCAGGACTAGCGGCTATGGATGTCTGTAGCATTTTCAGGATTAGATGGAATGATGGAGCGAGAGCTACTTTCACTTTTGTTGTGCATCTCGTTAGCCCTGTGTTTAATGTTTTATTTTGCCTGCTTGTCAAACCACAGAGACTCTTTGCAACCATTCAAATGAGTTATGACTCACAAGATATTATATTACACTGTCCTTGTGAATCAGAATAGAACAGTTGATAATGGGCAATGAGCATGGGATGTTGAGTGAACAGTTTCAATTCTTATTTATTTATTTATTTATTTATTTATTTATTTATTTATTTATTGGTTTGGTCATTGTATTTTCTGATTTACTGTTGTATTTGCCCCCCAAAAAAATTGTATATATTAACAAAAAACTTTGATTGGTGCATATAATTTAGTTGAAATGGAATATAGCCACAGCTTATATGAGTTAATTTGTAGTCAGCTAGGAAGGTTCCAATCTGCCAACCCTGATATCTACATAAACATTTCCTCTGCCAGAGCGTAAATATAGTCACAGCCTTGCATCTGAATAACTTATCAAAGATAAATAATTTCATCAGACCTGCAAAGAACTTAATCATAAGCTCCAGCACGTACAGTAACTACAAGGTCCTGGTCTAAACATATCAATAACAGCAACTTTTTTTAATGTACATTTTATATACTACATGGTAAAAATGTAAAAAATCCTTTAACCAGAAAGATTTCATCCACCTATACCTCCTTTAATTAACATGCTAATAGCATTAGAATTTCTAATTTACTTTATGTAATATAACTTTTTATTAGCCAATTAAATTGTTCTGTTAGATGAACCCCATGTTCGCAAAATGCCTTGTACCAATGTTTCTTGAAAACAGCCTGAGGGGCAGGGCACTTTAAATGCAAGCCTGAAGACATTATTGAAATCTACTAGGATGCTATGGAAACTTTGGATTCCATAAAAAAACAAAAACAAAAAAAAAAAACAATTGTGTCTGTAACTGATCACAATTCATCTACTGTACTTCACAAAAAGCCAAACAGAAAACACATACAAAACACTACAATTCAAGTGAACCACTTTTTGCCAGCTCGTTTCTGGCTGTGTGCTCCACCCCTGTAAGCAATTTCAGAACTTGCCTCCGATGTTGCGTTCACCTCTTGCAAAGTATGAGTGAAGAGGATTATGCTGATATAGAAGAGATTTTTGGACACAAAACTGAACAGAAACGTGAAGAAATGTTATAAATTGAACATATCGGAGTATGATATTGTTTCCTGAACTTTAACAATCAGGGAACACGTTAATGCACCCTTGAATTAAGCTGAGGATTATTATTATTAGCATTTGGTGATGCAACACATTTTAAAGATTGTGTGTGGGAAGATGGATTTTTTTTTGTATTTTGCTTTTCTTTTCTTTTTTTTTCTAAAATGATCTATTTTTTGCACAGATCTCAAACAACATTACCATTTCCATTTTAAAGGTCCCATATTTTGCTATTTCTTCAAGGTCACCACAGATCTTCAAGCTGAAATAGCATTCCCATAATGCATTTTATCAATCCCCAAACTTCCTCTGTTACACCCCTGTTCTAAATGTGCCGTTTCAGTGTCTATGCAAATAAGCTACTGCTGAACCACTTCCCACCACGAGAGCTGGGCAGAGCTGAAGGACAAGCCGCAGCAACAGATCTTCTTTTCTGAGGTCAAATTAGGGAGGGAAATGTATTGGTTTGTTTTCACCCATGTTACGCGGTGCGGTATGGAGAGCCGCAGCACGCGATGTATTTTATTGATAAGAGCCCTTATGCTGGGCTCTGGAGAGGGTGAACGAAATAGGAGGCTGTGAGAGTGCTGGTGATACGCAGGGGAAGACCTTCCCGTTTGGAGATTATTAATTCAGTAACTTAAAAGGAAACAAATGAGAGGGGTTTGTGTTTTATGCACAACTGAGCGCGCACGCTGAACAGAGGGCTTTGCCTCTGTCTTTGAACAGCACACTGTATGTCTGTCTGTCTTTTAGTTTCTTTATCTTTCTTTCCCTGATACCTTACCAGTGCTACCTAAATGATCGCACGAAGTGCGCCGGTATCAGGACCCTTAAATAGACACGCCTTCAGGTGCGGCTCGTTCAGGCTGATTGCCTGAGGGCGGCGTTGCCTGGGAACCGCGTGTATAAATGGCCGCGCCTTTGCCCGTTCAGAACTCTGAGTGGTAGCAACCTGCAGAACTGCCCGTTCTGAACAGCTTATGCGCGGCTCTGCCCCTCGCGCGACCCACATCGTTACAACCCAGGCCAACGTAAAATGAGAAAAGGATTTTTTTTTTCCTTACTTTTTTTTTTTGCAAAAAAAAAAAAAAAAGAATTTTGCATAATAGGTCCTTAAATAGCTCCCAATGGAGGAAAGGCAGAAACTTTCTTTTGTCAGCTCTGCAGGTACAGACAAAAGTGCATGGTACAGTGTTTTATTGAACATAGTAATCATGACAAATAACTTAACCAGACCTAAGGTCAAGATGCAGGCTAGGGTCAGGCAATCAACAATCAACATGGACTAGGGAAAACCAGAAAGCAGAGCAGAAACCAGAAAGACAATCAATAACCAAATCATGGTATCGACTGGTAGAACAGAACAGAGTGTATACTCAAAGTGCAACAAGGGGGCTTATCTGGGACGAGTGTGTACATAATTGGGTCCAGGTGTGTGCAATCACTAGCTGCACAAATGTGAACATGAGAAAATCCATAATCACTGTGAACTGTAGTCTTCAGTGGCCATATTTGTAGGTTGTCCTGTTTTCTCATTCTAATGCAGATTCCCATGTTGACATAACAGGAGTTACAGTTACCTGATAAGACTAAAGACATTTCCATAGCATTTAACTGTAAACTCTCTCACTCACTCATTGTCTATACTTTCTCCAGTATACCGGGTGACCATATATCCCAGGAGGGTTAGTGAATCTCACGTGCTCACACACACACTAAGGGCAATTTGGCAATGCCAATTAGTCTGATCTGGCAGAGTACCTGGAGGCAGCCCACCAAGCACGGGGAGAACATGCAAACTCACTACAGTAAGTCTATTGATGTTCTGGTTGGGGGCCCAAATAGTCTGTGGGAAAAAGCTTCGCCTCTGTCCTCAGAAAGTGTTGACCTTCAAGGAGCAGAAGCGCTTTCCTCACCACAAGAGAAAGAACAGTCCATTGCTGGTGTGGCTGAGGTCATTCACTATCTCCCTGGCCTTGGTCCAGCTTTGCTTGCTGTAGATCGAGTGCAGGTCAGGGAGCTCAGTGGCGATGATGCGCTCAGCTGATCGCACCATCCTCTGTTCCTGAACCAGGTTCTGATGTTTCCCATAAGGATGCTTTTCATGGTGCAAGAGTAAAAGTTCCAAAGTACCTTGGATGGTAGTCTGAAGTCTTTCAGGCATCTAAGGTGGTAGAGATTCTGCCTGACCTTTTTCCCCGATGGTGTTGCAGGGACAGGACCATGACAGGTCCTGTGCTAGGGTACCAGAAGCTGTCCACATCTCCCCATTGGGCTCTCGTTGACAACAGACTAGTGTACTATAGTAAGACTACATTTTTTTTTCCATGGTAGTATATGCAGATTGTTATTCAGCCAGCAAAAGGAGATGAAGCAACCATTATAAATGTTATACACATTTTTATTTCCTATATTCAGCCCCTGAAGCAGTCAGTGAGAACAAGCTACTACTGATGTGAAGCACTGAACAAAATGTCAGCGAATGTGAAAAATCTACTTTTTTTTTTTTTTTTTTTTTCAGAGCTGACACCGATGCACCTCGCTGATGCCATTTTATGCATTTATGCACAAGGGTTTCCCGCCAGATGAGAGACATTCCAAAGACAAACGACATGTTTCATTTATTTTCCATTAGATAGACTTGTGCATTTTTCAGGTCAAGATGGTCGTCTGAAAATCTCTCTTTTTCTAGGATGAACTAAATTAATGATGGATATAAACTTTTCATTATAGGGATCTCTCAAGATAAACAATACAGTATATTGCTTTATAATCTGTTAACAAGTCTTGTGCATTTGTCAGGTGTTTTTATTGATTTATTTAATTATTATAATTATTATAATTGGGATGAACTATTATGCATGATAATAGCACTAAAACACAGAAGTGCTTTCTCTAAACACAGTTGTGTTGAAAAGTTGTCACTACATTAGACTAATGTTCTGTAGGAACTGTCTGTAAAATTTAGTCCTCACATGCAACGTTTCTTTGGGAACAATAATACAGTTTACCCAGGCGGTGTCACACCTACTAAAGACTGTAGGCGTTGGGAGCTCCTGCTAGGAATGAATGTATATAGTAGGACATCATTACCCAAGATGACAGTCCTGTACAAGAGACAACATTTATCTGCTCAATTATTAAATGATATTGCACTGATGAGCAGCCATGATAACCTCCTAGATAATTAAAAGTGAGAGATTTAGAGGCTTGGAGGCTCGGATGTTCTCTCTTGACTACCTAAAGAGAGATAAACTATACCACAGGAATTAAAAGAGATAGCTCTCTAATGAATAGTTTGATGGAAATGTTTATTAAGTGCTATCCCAAGAACGGAAGAAGACAAAAGCTGACTTACAGTATAATAAAATTTTTTTTGCAGCATCTGTTGTGCAAGGCATAATGGCAGAGGCCTTGAGCTAGGTTTAAAATTGATTCATTATAAAGTACCCGGAAATCTGAAGATGTTAAATTGACTTCATAATATTTTATTATAGACTATGTAACCGTCTGAATTACTTCAAAACAAAAGAGCATTGGGGAAATGAAAAACATGTCGCTTTTCAACATGTTGGGTTGAAGTAATCTTCTCGAAAGCAACCATTGACTGAAACTGCTGTAGGATGAAATAACCTGTTCCTGCTACTACAGTATGATGATGCTAAAATTCTCATATTCAGACTTACGTCTTCCTTGTATTACAGCTCTCCAATAGTGGTTTCTGTGTTACGCACCAGAAATGTTGGACATACAGTATGTATAATTCTACTTAATACAGTACATAGTCATCTACAAAAGGCATCCCTCCATGCATTAGCTATTGCAATCATCCTCTGCAGGGCCAGGTTGACCTGAAGCCTATCCTGGGGAGATACCCATCCCAGGGCACAAGTACACACACATACACGCCTCCAATCGTAGACTACGTGCTATTCGGAAACCACATGTAAGCTTCAAGTACACGCAGACTGAAGGTAAGATTTGAACCCCTCCACACCTGGTGGCGTCATGTGACACTGTTACAGTACAATGAATATTAAGCCATTGTACCACCATAACCGTAATCATTGTATCATTGTAATATTTTGCCAGCCGTGCCATTTAAAGTCGAAGAAAACATCGCAAAGTATTCTTATTCAATCTGTGAACACTTTCTGTGGGAATTCATGCCCATTCTGATGAAATACTTTTATCCATAGTGTAAGTCCTGAGCCTGATAACCTGATTATGCTCGATAATGATGAGCGGTCATGTAATAAGATCTTGTACTTTGTAATTAAATGGCTTTTTGTTCAATCATTTTCACTCAGTCTCTTCTACTGAGTATATCCCAAAATTTGGAAACATGCAATGATCTTACCAGTAGGTAAGAACAAAGACCCTAAAGCCATGAATGACTTTAGACCTGTTGCTCTTAACTCGTTGATCTAGAGAAACTAATTAGACCGGAAATTTCAAAGCAAGTGGAATGCCAGTTAGATCCACTTCAACTTGCCTATTTTAACACAGCTTTTTTAAGCGCATTGAGGGTCCAGTCATATTTACAGTACATACTGAAAAAAAAAACTTCTGCTCAATTTCAACATAAATAGAAACCTTACCGACTGGTTATTACATTTTCTGACAGATAGATCACAGTGTGTTGGTGTGAATGGTGTGTTGTCTTCTAAACTGTACTCCTCTGTTGGTTAACCACAGGGATGCATTCTGTCACCCATCTTGTTTATCCTGTATATTACTGATTTTAGAAGTGCTTACAACAACAGATAAAATTTGCTGACAATTCTGTCATTGTGTGTCTATTGCCAACTGTTTTCATTGGAGCCCCGGCTTATACCTAGGAAAAGCTGAGGCCCTCTTGCAAGAAGCCCACCAAAGCCCAGCCTAGCCCAGCCCAGCCCACTCCACTCCACCCCAGCCCACGGCACTCCATTCCACTCCACCCCAGCCCAGCCCAGCCCAGCCCAGCCCAGCCCAGCCCAGCCCCGCCCACTCCACTCCACTCCATTCCACTCCACTCCACTCCACCACAGCCCACTCCACTCCATCCCAGCCCAGCCCACTCCACTCCACTCCAGCCCAGCGCACTCCACTCCACTCCACCCCAGCCCAGCCCAGCCCAGCCCAGCCCAGCCCACTCCACTCCACTCCACCCCAGCCCAGCCCAGCCCACTCCACTCCACCCCAGCCCAGCCCTCTCCACTCCAGCCCAGCCCAGCCCAGCCCAGCCCAGCCTAGCCCACTCCACTCCACTCCACCCCAGCCCAGCCCAGCCCACTCCACTCCACCCCAGCCCAGCCCAGTCCACCCCAGCCCACTCCACTCCACTCCACTCCACCCCACTCCACTCCACTCCACTCCACTCCACTCCACTCCACTCCACCCCAGCCCAGATGTGAGTTACATTTTGCTTGGCTTCATACTGTCATTAGCTAGCTTCATGCCACATATGTCACATTCTGTCCTTTTGAAATAGTTTTCTAGGCAGACTTTTACTTATAGTGTAAATGAACAATTATGATCTTATTGGAAATGTTCAAATCTAATTATGACAACCTCACAGTCTCAGAGCAAAGAGAAGCACTGTACTGGAATTGACAATAAGCTCTGCTTTGAGTCTAATACAGATGAGTCTAATTATTTGCAGGACATCAAAGCAATAAAGAAAGATGAATTCTTTTAAGGTATGTAAAGTCCTCATGACTCCTTATGTTTTATCAGTCTTTTATTGAATCTGTCATCAGTTATCATGTGGTGGCTCGGTATGGACATCTCAGTTTGGGTAATAAAACAAAGTGTCCAAGCTGATGAAGGTGGCCACTAAAGTGACCTGAGTCAAGTTTGCTCAGTCTTAGGATATCTAACTTAAAAGAGGTCTTAAGAAGGTTTTGAAGAGCAGCACAACAGATCGTCCACTTTTACTCTGTCCCTCTTGCCATCATTACAGGACGCCCAAAACACGTGTGAAAATGATGTCTCATGGTCGCTTAACCACTCGTTCATGATTTAATCGCAACAAATCCAGGCATTGTCATCTTGGATAGAAAACGATAGCAAGATATTAACTGGTGTTCTACTGTTGTTTATTTATGATTTGATTTTATCATATTCTTAAGTGATCTCTGATCATTATCAATCAATTAAAAAAAATCACATTTCTTCCTCAATGATCTATCCTTTTTTGATAATGCATTTTACAGTTACAATTTAGTAGTTTCAGCAATTGTTTTCTTTTTTTTTTCTTAATGCAGGAAAATATTTTCGACACTGCTGAAACATTTTGCCATGACCTCTGGATGTGTCTTCTGCATCAGAGTCAATGCATGGCTTTTAACTATTACTGTAGGTTAGTGAAATCCAGGTGATCTTTGGGCTGGTCTGTGTATTTAGACACATAAAACATAACATTATGACAGGTGAACTGAACAAATCAGACTGGTAACAGGATCATATGGGCACCCAAGACTCACCCATACCAGCTAAAGGCCAGTCAACAAAAAGGTCACCAGTAAGACAAGAAAGTCTTCCCAGTGCCAGCGCTGCCAAAGCCACCCCGGTGGCACAAATGTACTGCTTTAACCCAAAACCTAAATGGTGTAAATGTTAGGGTTGATTTTATATATATAGTGAGGCACTGAAAGATTATAGTTATAAAAATGTTTACAATTTCAAGCATGCTTAATATCATGCTTGTGTTTCCAGGATTTATTCATAATGAATGTAACTGAAAAGCTTCAGAGTTCTGGTCCTAAAAATGACCATCAATCAATAAGTCGAGACGGATAATTGATTAAAAATGTATATAATCTCATTCCAAAGTCAAAAACGTTTTTAATAACTGAAGGTGACTTTGAATTCAGTTGTTAAACTCGTGCCTTTTATTATACTACACCGGGGGGACAGTATTACAGTACATGCAGTACAGTACAGTACAATTCATTCCAATGCTTCTCTGTCCTGAATATTCTGAATGCAGAAATGCATTGTAGTCATATGCAGAAAGGTTGATGAATGGGACTCTGAGGATGTGCAAGTTCTGTGTAAAGATGTGTCGCTATGATTTTTTATTTACTTCTATCACAAAGGAGCTTGGAGGAGTCCCTCTAGTAGCCCCACTTTATTATCTTTTAAATAAATAAATAAATAAATGAGGATGTGGCTTGGGCATGGGCAGAGGATGAGTACAGGGTCAGACACATATAAAAAAAAGTTTCTTAGTGCAGTTCAGGGTGAATTACTTGATCAACACTGGGATTAGATATGCGGTAACTGTTTTTGTATTCAGCTTTTTTTTTTTTTTTTTTAGCTTCAGCCCCTTTATATTTGTCTTTTCTTTCTCTTTCTTTTAAAAAAAACAAGACAAAACCAAAAAAAAAAAAAAGTTAAAGCAGTACATTTCCACATGGGTTAGCTCGGTGAAACAGTACCGCGGCTGTGTTGTCAGTCCTCCCTTTAGGGAAATGGAGCATTGTTTCAGATACAAGTAAGCCTTTTCTTCTAGCAAATTAAATTGCTGCAGAGGGATTACGAGGCTTTTCTGTCCAATTTTTTTTTTTTAATGTAGTTGCATTTAATTGAAAAAAAAAAAAAAAAGGAATCAATACTATACCAAGACTTACAAAAGTCATTGCCACTTAGCAGTGAGGTAGTGTGCAGCTTTGAGTCCCATCTATACCATATTACCTGTTGCCTGGCAAGAATCATGAACAGGGGTGAATGTGTGGATTCAAATTCAGTTGATGCTAAGTCAGGATTACAAGAAGTACATGTTCCCATTGTTTTATTGTTCTTAAATTCTTGAACAACCTAATTAAAAAAAAAATCTCCTCTCATCATTAGTGTAATAAACAACAATCATATTGATAGATTCAGATTAATAGCTTTATTAAAAGACATAAATAGAACCATGCTTTTTTTTTTTTTTTTTTTTTCAATTGTACAAAGCAGGACAAAGAAACATTCCAGAATTTTTGTCTCAAGTATGAGATGATTTATATACTGGATCAACTTTAACCAAAAAAAAAAAAGTCATAGTGCATATGGCAGCATTTCAGAGACAGCACTTGGAGCTCTGTAGAAATAAATGATCTAAATTCATGCCTCCCGACAGGCCAAGCTTGACAAGATTTATCTAAAGGCTCTGTCCCTGTTGGTGCGGGATTGTAAAAGCTAATTAATGCTTGTGTATGGAATAAAAGGGACAGAATAAAAGTGAAAATCGAGGGGTACTGCTGAGAGAACTGAAATAAGGAAGGGTTCAGCAGGATACAATACAGACGCGTTTTTCCGATGCTTCGACTGCGAACCGAACAGCTGAAGCGGAGAGAATCGGGATAGCGGGCATGCATTTGTCAAAGGTAGCTGCATTAGTGCTGAGAATGTTTGGAAGTAATTACGCATCATCACTTTAAATGACACGACCTTTTATCGGCATGCATCCATTAAGCGTCTCTCTCTGAATAGAATGCGTAGGTATTAAACTGATTTTTGTACTTTTTCATCTCACAAAGAAATTGTATTTCTGCCCTTTCGCGAGGATGGAAGTGTAATGTGCAGTTGTTTATTTTGTGTGGGTGTAGGTTGCTTCTAATGTTTTTTTTTTTTGTTTGTTGTTGTATAGGCCCACACCATGGTTTTAAGGATTGATGAAATGAATAAGCAACAACGCAGACGTGTCTACAGGATGCTCAAAGTTCATTTGGAAAGAAAGATATTTCAAATGGTAGTGCAAATGGTTAATGGTGATGCTGTAATAAGAGACTGGCTTTTAGCATTGCCTTTTATCTTTGTCAATCTATTCCTGAATGTAATAGTGTTTTTCCTATTTTTGTCAACAACAAAAAACAAAACAAACAAAAAATTTATTCTTGACTGAGATTAACATTTAAAGACTGTGCACATTTTTATTTGTTTCATCTCCTCCTTGATTCTAAACCTGGATACCCGACGGCACTTTTTTCTTTGTACCAATAATGTCACCTTCGCTTCATAAAACTGAACGAGCGAGCTGTTTGCATTTAATAAATGCGAGTTAATAATACATGTCTGTCTGGAGTTTCTAATTTTTCTCCCTGTGGGTTGTCTCATATTTCTACGGTTTCCTCTGCATGTGCAAAAACATGCAGGTAGGCGGCCGGCTGTGTTAAATTGCTCGTAGGTGTGAAAGTGTGGTAATGCGTGTGTGTGTGTGTGTGTGTGGGTGGATGTGTGTGTGTGTGTGTCCCTGTAATGAACCGGTTTCCCAGCCAGGGTGTATTCCTGCCTTGCGCCGAGAGTTCCCAGCATAGGCTATAGATTGACTATTCCCCTGACCAGGACAAGATGGTTACCAAAGAAAAAGAAAGAAATGGATGAATAAATCAATGTTCTCTTTTATAACAACTTTGGATAAGATTGATAGACCTTGACTTAAACAGTTTTCTATTGAGGTGTGTCAGGTGTTGACGGTCAGAGAGGTGTGCAGAAAAGAAACACACTATTACACTTCGAACTTAGATCAATATAATTTGGTAATGTCCATCTAAAAGAGCGTCTACAACGGATGCAATTGTTGACTTAACTGCCTGAGCCAGCAGGATTTTCATTCTGCACCCAGAGAAAATTGCGCCGGCTGAAAATCTACAGCTTTCCTCCAATGATAAACACTGACCATTTTATCTTATTATGCTGTAAATCCATGTCACTCTGGATTAGACCTAAATATATATTTACATATTAAATGAAGCCTAAATAATGTAATAATAGAATAGTTAAAGCCTAAACATACATATTTATTTTTCTGGTTATGTCAACGCAATTGCAGCTAAGTAAGTACAACGATTGTTTAGTGTTGCTTATCAGACAGTTGCACCTGTTATTCTGCTAAAAAAAGAAGGAAAGAAAAAAAAAACAAAACAAGAAGAGTGGATAAAACTTTCCATTCATTCCAGTTCATGAAAGGTAAGGAATGTGCTACAGGATTATTGACATGGTTTTGTCTTTTTTCAGCTGCGGAGAGCAAGGGACATGTGTCCACCACATAGTGTAGTAAAGAGCCATGTAGCTAATTATAGTAGGGATGGGGTTAACAATCAAAAACAAACAAACAAACACGCGTGTTATTTGTATTTTTGATCGACTGATCTGAAAGGAAAGTCGTAATATTGATCCAGAATCGAGTTGCTCGAATTTATTCTTATTCTTATTCTACAATATGGTGGATTATTTTTTTTAGAAGTTAATACAACGAAGATGTTGAGATTCTCTTTGAGAGTGACAAGGATGGATAGGATCAAGCATGAGTCCATCAGAGGGAGTTAGATGTTTTGGAGATAAAGTCAAAAAGACCAGATTGAGGTGGTTTGTGCATGTTCAGAATAGAGATGTGAATATGTCGGGAGAAGGATGCTGAGGTTGGAACCGCGAGGCAGGAGGTCTAGAGGAAGACCAAAGAGGAGATTTATGGATGCAGTGAGAGAGAAGGTGGCACGGTGGTGTGGTGGTTAGCACTGTCGCCTTGCACCTTCAGGGACCAGGTTTGATTCCCGTCTCTGTGTGCATGGAGTTTGTATGTTCTCCCCATGCTTGGTGGGTTTCCTCCGGGTACTCCGGTTTCCTTCCACATTCCAAAGACCTGCAGAATTGGCGTTCCCCGAATTCCCCATAGTGTGTGTATGTGTGCCCTGCGATGTTCTGGCACCCTATCCAGGGTGTACCCTGCCTCTTGCGTCCTTGTGTACCTTATCCACACTGCATGGGCTCCAGTAAATTTTCACATTGATTTTTTAAATACTTCTACTGACATATAAAGCACTAAATGGTCTATCACCATGGTGCTAGAGTGAACTGCTATTTTTTATTTTTATTTTATTTTATGATCCCCCATGTTGTACTTCAATCAAATTGTGCAGGCTGCTTGTAAATACATCAAATTATGAAAACAGAGCCTTTTCTTTCAAAGCTCTAAAGTTATAGAAAAGCCTTCCAGTTCATATTAGGGTCTCAGACACAGTCTCAGTATTTCGAGGCTGAAAACTTATTTACTTAGCCAAACCTTTTGTAAAATGCTTTATATTAGATAAAGGTGTGGGGCAGGTGCCTCATGGATGTCGTTTTATGGTGAACAGGTATGTTTAGGTGTTGTCTTTCCACACTCTTGTTGGTCACTCAGGTTTCTGATGGTGAAGTGACTGGTTGCTGGCATAGTTAGTCCCTGCTTGCACTTTGAAACTAAACATACATTCACCCTCTCCGTCATGAGACTGTGAATACCCAACGGTCCCAACTGCTTCTGGTTGAAGTTCTCGCCACATGGAGATCTCTGGCTTGCTGCTGAGGATGGCCGAGTGTGGACTGCTTGGGATGTGTGTGGTCACTGAGGATGGTTCTACTTGACCAAGGAGACCTTGTCCAATCTTTAAACAATCTTTAAAAGTAGAACTAATTAGTGTTAATAAATAGAAACAATATGAAGCAACCATAACTTAGGCTAGAAGAAACCATTCACAAAAAGCAAGTGAGTGAGTACAGGGGGAGCATCATGAGACTAGTTGTAAAGGTTTAGACTTTAAGAAACAAGATAATGGTTATTAACTTGTGCAGAAAGACAAGTTAAAGCTTAAAACCATAAAAATCGACATATGATCAGTTATATAATCATATGACAAGGATTATGGACTTTTTGGAAGCAGTGGTCTTATTCACTGGATTTCCTGCAAAAGAGGCAAGTTGAACAGGGATGTCATGCATGATTGTTCCCAGCTGTGTGTTCTTACTTACGGAGTTTTCCCTTATGTACGAGTGGAAAAATCGCTTAATTTAATTTTTTTTTTTAGAATACTTTTTTGTTCTACGTATGGTAAATACAACATGAATTCAACCACATCTTTCTGAATTTTCCGCATTTTTCCTATTTAAAATATAATAGTTGTATAAACCTTTTAAACCTTTTTACCATTTTTAGACATCCTGAAAAGGATAAGTGTGGATATACAGTAGGACTTTATTCCAACATATCATCTTGATTCAACCTGTCAATCTTGAAAACTAAGAGCAAAAGGAAAAAAAAAAAAAAACAATGAAATTGAGGTGATCCTCTTCGTTGTTCCTGTTTCACTTAAACCCTGTGACCCTGTAATACTTTTCAGAAATGCTGTACTAGAATTTATTTTGGCATGCATTTAGGGAAAGAAACCAAATTCGTTGACGGTAATGTCGTTTAATAATGATGCAAATGGGGACCGCTGACTTTAATGATATCCCGTTTTTTGAAATGCCATGATAATTTGTGAATGATGGTAATTTCGGTCATTTTGTCTGCTCTAGACTGTAATTTAGGAAAAATAGTAGATAACGTTTTGTGTTTGGCAATTCTCTTAATAAAACAATAATAAACTGTTCATGTTCATAATGCCAGTGATGTTGACTGCCTCTACCGGTCTTATGGTTTATCCTGTATCTCTCTTGTGTACTGTTTTGGGTTTTATCTGTGTGTTGCATGAATTTTGAGCGTTCCAATTTCTGTTCATCTAAAAACGGAATGACGTGTCAACTGTAATCAGCATGATCTGGGATTATGATAGAATCGCATTAATATGGAGACTTTCGTTTGCTGAATAAAATTGTACGGTCCAGTGGACTGAGTTATGTGCACCACCAAAGAGCTGTATTTGGCATTGCTGTTTGGATTCATTATGCATTTGGAGTTAAACGCCTTGTCAGGAATGACATGATTAGGGGATCTTGATGAGTGTTTCGTTTGCCTTTTTGTTTAAAAAAAAAAAAAAAAAAAAAACTAATATTATCTGTGACAGATATAAAATGAGCTCAGCTTTTATTACAATAGAGTTCTGAAATAGGCAAAGGAAATGATTAAAAGCACTTTCTTGTTAGATGTCTAAAACCTTAAATTCATAAAGTGTTTTTCCTCTACGAGCAGTTTGTACATTTGGGAGGAGGACGGGGTATTGTTTTTCCAGTCATGTCCTACAAATGGTGCACACTGGTCATATTTTCTAGATCTCGCCTCCAGGCATCCAAGTAAGTCTGTTACCACACATTTCAGAAATAGTTTGTGTTTATGGCTTCACTTGCAGATATAATTTCCTATTTTAAAGGAAATGACCCAAAGAAAACTGAACTTAGCAGTTAGTGTCCTCCTTGCAGGGCCCAAACTCTATTTGTAAATAGAAGCCTGGGGATATGTCTGATCGCTGGGAAGCTTTAGCTGTACTCAGTTTAGATTTGATCAAATTGATCATGAAGCATGGTGTTTCATTTTCACTTCCTTAGCTCAATCAGGATATATATATATATATATATATATTATTTTTTTTTTTCCCAAGTCAGTATCCATTCACCCGAGTCTGGGTGACATATTCCACAAATACAGTACAATACTCTCTTACTTTATGTATACAACTGTTGAAATGTGTCATCTCTCAGATAAATGAACAGTATGTTTTCCTCCTTAAAGGTCACATACAGCCCGAATTCTGGAAAAGTTGGGATGTTTATTAATTTAAATAAAATAAAAACAAAAACACTTTCAAATCACATGAGACGATATTTTATTTACAATAGAACATAGAGAGCATAAATGGTGAAACTGAGAAATTTGACACTTTTATCCACTAAATGAGCTCATTCCAAATTGGATGCCTATTACAGGTGTCAAAAACAAACAAAACAAAAAAAAGACCTGGAGACCCTTGATGTATTTTTTAAACAAAAAAAAATGCACAAAAAAGCTCACAAACTCTTCAGCAGCTGGAGTTTTCCCAAACTTTTTGGGACCAAATTCCAACACCTAAACACCAGAAATTCATAACCGTATTGCCCAGGCATCTTTAAACTTTTTTTTTTTTTTAAAGAAGAGAAGATGCTACACCATGGTAAATGTATTTTACATATATTTACCATTCCAACTTTTTTTGAGATAAGCGAATTGAAATAAGCTTATTTTGTGAATGAAAGTGTAAAATTTCTTAGTTTAAACATATGTTACATTCTCTATGTCCTATTTTAAATAAAATACTGAGTCATGTGATTTGAAAGTCTTTTAGTTATTCAAATTAAAAACGTCCCCACTTTTCCAGAATTCGGGTTGTAGTACACTTTTTCTTTTAACAAGCTTTCATACGCTTTTACTCACTCATCTTCTATACCGCTTTATCCTGTATTCAGGGTCACGGGGGGGCCTGGAGCCTATCCCAGGATGCTTAGGGCACGAGGCGGGGTAGACCGTGGACAGGGTGCCAATCCATCGCAGGGCACAGACACACACACATACACTCATTCACATTCTCATTCATATACTACAGACAATTTGGAGATGCCAATTAGGCTAATCTACATATCTTTGGACTGTGGGAGGAAACCCTCAAGCACGGGGAGAACATGCAAACTCCATGCACACAGAGACGGGAATCAAGCCTGGCTGGGAATCGAACCCGGACCCTGGAGGTGCAAGGCGACAGTGCTAACCACTACACCACCCATACGTTTTTAGAGCTCTGTTATTTCACCAATCTGAAACGCAGCTCGTGTTATGCGGTCTGGCATGCTTGGTTTCACTCTTTTTGCAAACATGCTGTTTGAGTTTCTGTAACTGCCCTGATCACCCTGTGACAAAGTGCATTTCCCTTTTTTGTACACTTTTTTTTTTTCTGCATTTATTGGAATGCATGAACCAGAAGCATCCATGGATCCATGATACAAGAGCAATAATACATGAAAGTTCATTAATTCACAAGGCCATCCTCAATATTGTGGTATAAAAGTTAAAACCCAACTAAGAGCTAAAGAAGTCTAAGTCAGCCTTTATCAGGTCACAGCTACCCACTAGCCTTAGCTGAGCACTGGGTGGGGGGAGGGTCTCTTGCAATATGAGGTCACAATAGAGGAAAGAAATTATTTCCTTGTTTAAGCCCCAGCCTATAGAAAAATGGAAAAAAAAAAGACAAACAGAAAGTAATTCCCCCCCCCCCCCCCTTAAGAAGAAGAAGAAATGGAATAGGCACAAAAAATAATTATATCTTTGCAAGTAATTTTTCTTTTTGCTTTGTACATTATTACGCATTTGAAATGACTATTCTGTAATGCCATTGGCATGGGCCTTGAATTAATTCATGCATCCGGTTTGTGAACAGCACATTGAAAATCTTTAGCTGTGACCTTGATTGCAACTGCTTTGTTTTAATTATTGCTCATAGTAAAAGCCCCTGACATGAGGAAGGTACCCAAGTGTTGTCACAGGATGTAATTAAGAGAAAAGCATTTATACATATCTTCACCTCTCACTTTAACCCTATGATTAATTATAAATACAGCTTAGAGCATTCATGGATCTGAAGCAATGTAAAACTGTACAACTTTAAAATGTTGTAGTCCAGATTTTCACAAACTGATTGCAGGCGGTTTTCTGATTTAAAATTTATTTATTTTTTCCATTTTCTTTCTAACAATCGGAACTTCTGCTTGTTCACTGCTGCACTGCATTTGATCAATAAATACAGCATCAGGTACTATCGTTCCACCTGTTTCTGAACTCGGACCTGGGGCGATGGCATTGTTTCTACCTGCTGATTAAGACTTTAACTAGCCTTGAAAGCGAATTATACCATCTGTATTGAAATATGCAGCTTGCTTTAGGTACTAAGTAAAGCCACGTCTACTGTAGCACAGTCTGGATGTTCCTACTTGGATGTTCCTACTATCTGTTTCATATCTATGAGTGAATTGACTCATTATTTATATTCTAATACGAACATGAGATGATGCATGAGAATAGAGCTGCAGCAATGACCTTAAATACTGTATGCAATAATTAATGTGAAGAAATGCACCATAAGAAAAGTGACTTTTTTTGGTTATTGTGTTTATTTGTTCAGCATTTTTGCTTTGTTTTCTCTAAGCTGCATTATGGTTCTGCATTATAAGGTATGTCCCGTAGGGCCAAAAAGCTGAACTAAGCATTTATAACCAAAAGTTACTTTTGTAACTTTGTATTGTAACTAATACTTTTTTTTTTATATATTTTTTTTATAAGAACAACATACACATTTAAATAATCAGTATGTTCAAGTTTATTCTTGTGATTTATTTGTGCTGTAAGGGCAGATTTATGCAGCTTTTTTGGGAAATTTTTCGATATTACTGTTGCATTGTGAATAATGTCCATTTTCAAGATCACAACATAGTAGTGCCCATAGCATAGAACAAAAATAGTTTTGCTTTATAAGTGTGTTTATGGATATGAACGTGTTTATAGAAGGCTTATATTTTTCATCCACTCTTATAATAACTCTCTCACTCTGTGTTGCTTATTCTTCACAGGGTTGCAGGTGGCCTGGAGCCTATCCCGGGGGCGGGGTGGGGGGGGGGGGCATGAGGAACAAAGTGGGGTACAATTCATCACAGATCACATACGCACATCCTCACTCACACACTATGGGCAATTTGGAGTTGCCAATTAACCTAATATGCATGTCTCCACCCACTCAGACCTTGAAGTTATGTCTCGAACCCTCGACCCTGGAGGTGCAAGGCCACAGCGCTACCCACTGCACTACTGTGGCGTTCTATTAAAACCAATGAAGCATTAATTAACGAAATTATTCCACTGCAGAAAAGGTGCTTAGAATTTTCAATATCTACAAATAGATCAAATAAACATTAGTTTCCTATCGGCATCCATTTTTTAAATCAAATTCTTCAAGTCTCATAAATGCTCTGGGGTAGCTATTAGTTCAGAATGAGAAAATACAGAGTTGCCAGTTAACAGTGATATAAGCATAATGCACCTTTGTATGTAATTACAGCATTCTGATTAGGGACATGCAGATTGTCCTCAGGGGCAGATGCTCAGATGAAAAAGACCATCTGTACTGTCATCCAGGCAGTGAATAATTGTCTTTATATTTGCAGTGATGCAGTATGGTGCTGATATCAGTGTTGACACAACCTAGTTCAGTCAAAACAATACCATGTGAGAGGGATACTAATTAACAGGATATTACAATGGCAGAATGTTAGGTGAAGAAGTGCAGACTTCCTCAAATCCATCATCAGCTCTTTGGTACCTTGGATACGGTTAGTTTCTTTTCAAGCCATCATCATCATCATCATCATCATCACCATGTTACCTGAAAGGATCACCATTTTACATTTCTATGAAACATCCTTAGTCTAGATGGATATACCTATTCCCAGACCGGAGTTTTGTGCCGAGAAATGAACAATTCAGACCACCCTGATTTAATTCCTTCCATTTGGGTTTTTCCTTTTACAGGCCAAGGTGATTGCCCCAGGAGAAGCCGCAGGAGATGACAATATTACCACATCAATTCTTCACCACCGTGCAACTTCAGATTCCTGCTGGAAAGAACACTGTAACTCCAGACCCCCAACTGCAAAATGTCATCTATGTTCATCTGTGAATACCCTCCCTGTGCTTATAATATGTCTTATTAAAACACCCCATAAAGATGGCATTCGCATCTTTTCTGCACATTTGAAAATGCAATAGGAAATCTAAGCCTAGAGGTCCCCCAAAGGCACAGGAGGAGTACGGCAGAATAGTTTCAGTATATGCTCTATATGACCCGTGTCTGAGAACATCAACTGAATTTGTTTAAAGGACAGACAGGGCACTAACCAAACCATGTGGCATTACAAGATTTCGTTTTTAGTGGCTAGACGGGATCCCAAAAGCGGTTTTCCATGTGAACAGTTTGACAGCAAAATAAAAGAACTTTCGTTTTTGCAGTTCTGAGACGAATGAGTTTTGTCAAGTGAAGAAGTAAGAAGTCTTACAAACTGATAGAGAATGGTTTATGAATGTTTTCTTTGAGTCATTAGGGTGTTAAAAAGAAAAAAAAACTGAAATCAGTGTCAAAATCATTTTTTGGTTATATCAGTAGAAAAATCTACAACTCCAACAACAACAGTTTTGTTTCCGGCTTGTTTCTGCTAAATTTAGTATCAATAATATGCCAAAAAACAGCAAACTTATGCTTTCATTGTGATTTTCATGAATAGCAAAAAAAAAAAACTGTTTGTGTTGCTCACCAAACCATTTTAAATGCAAAGCTTGTTGCAGATCCTAAGAAACCTTGCAAACAATACAAAGAATTTCATTTTACAGCATCGTCAGCCTCCTGTTCCTGTCTGTTCCTTTTCATGTCAGGACATGATGACAGCTCCTTGATGACACCTTTACAGTGTACGCACCATATAACGTCCATTCTGGCATCACCTGGCAGAGAGTCGTCCCCTGCGGTTTATGAAGCGGACAGAACCAGAGGTTGCATTGTTGTTACATTATTTCTCTCCCTAATTTTCTTTCAAAAAATGATACTGTACGTAAATTCATCATGCCTCCAGACCAGTTCTTCGCTTCAACATTCTCTAAAAATCCACCAAACCACATTTAGGTCACTCACAGCAGCTGCTGTTTTGCAAAGACGGTCGTTTTGCTTTACTGAATGTGAGACTGATGGAGCAGTGTAATCGATTTTGTTTTTTTTCATGACATGTTGCCTTTTGTTTGAAATTGCAGCTGCTACGCGGCCTATGAACAGTATGTCCGCTTAAAACATGGACAGTCAAAGCTTCTATATAGTGTTTTTCAAATAAAAAAGGTTTTGCCATAGACAACATTGTGTATCAGAGAATAATAATTTGCCAAGATATGTAAAAATACAGAAATGGAGTTATCCCATTTGACGGTGAAACTGTTCATTTGTCTCATTCTCAAATGTACTTCAGTCTGTGAAATCAAATGTCATCAATACACTTGTTAGTTCAATTGTTTAAATGCTGACTGATCCAGGGATTCAAGTGGGTCGCTTGATTAACCCCTGTAATGAATGCATGTATTAAGGTCTCCTCCTTCCACATTTCCTGGGCTTGCTATACACTTCAAAATATTCCAATCAGAAAATGGGAACATCACAGGTTTGATCAATGTTTGGATTCTGATGGCAGAATCTTGACATTATGAGAACCAGGACGCCAGCTATCTGACAACTCCTCCTTATCAGGGCATATTTGGCTGTTGGAGGTTAAATACAGATTTTTTATTCGTGACATTTAGAAGATGCCCTTATCCAGAGTGACATACAGGTGTGTTATTTCAAGTGCTCAGTAAAGAAGCAACAATTGACCCCCCTGTTTGGACAATTCGAGATTCTTAGGTGGCTGTAAAGATGATTTTGTGTAATAATGATTTTGCGTGATTGTGTTTTTTTTTCATGCACCCATGTCCATAAAAACAAACAAACAAACAAATAAATAAATAAATAAAATAAAATAAAATATATTTTTTAAATTATATATTATTATTATTATTATTATTATTATTATTATTATTATTATTATTAAAAAAACTCATTGCACCCTTTCATTCCTTATATTATAATACTTCCTATGCTGTAGCTCGTATGTGGATTAATATTCCTGTAGATGTCCTGCTGGAACCCTTTTATCTAGCCGGAAAGTGCTAATGTGCTTCCTATTGTCTGTCTGTCTCTGAGTCTCTGTATGACTTACATGTTAATGACTTTTGTTCTTTTGATGTATGGGACTTGTGACACAGGGCACTTCAGACACATCATGCGTGCACACGAGTATGTGTGTCCCTCTCTCCAGGCTTGTGGTTCATTGTGGCAGATGCATCCAGCAATAAGTCTTCTTTTAATTTATGTTCAAACTTAACCAGTACAATGATCTATGTCGTCCTTGATCTCTAAAAATGGTGGGTTAAGTCAAGCAGTATAAGAGGCATTAAAGTAGATACAGTAGGCAATTATCCATTTTTGACTTTAAGGGCATTTTTTACTCTCCGATTCTCACCCACAAGCCAACTATTCCATAATCATACGCCAGCTAGCAGCCACACAGGATGAAAGGTAACATGTGCTTCATCCAGGACATATGAAACCATCCAAACACATGTTTCCCATGCTTGTACTGTATCAAGGCACCATCTGTCCTCTTCTACATGAGCTAGACAAACACACACACACACACACACACACACACACACACACACACACACACACACACACACACACACACACACTACAGGTAATTTGGGAAAATGGCAATCAATTACAATGCATTACATCACAACTAGATATACAGATATAATTACTAGATATACGTCCATATTTTGGAGTGTTGGGGACACCAAAGAACCTGGAGGAAACCCACCAAGCACAGGCAGTACATTTTAAACTCCACAAACACAGACCTCATGAAATATTTGAACCACCCCAACCCCGAAGGCGAAAGGCAATATTACTAACCACTAAGCTACCATACCTTGACCAACACCCATTACTGACTAGTACTGCGGTGATTGACAGAACAGACAGGGTATTCCACCCATCTTACCCAAACAGCAGGGCCAATTTCGCTTCCTCCTCTGCTGGGCACAGATGGCTGTTGCATCATCAGGAGTCAAACCTACAATCTCCTTACAGCAGGGCAATTATTATTTTTTTTTTTTTCTGCTGTGCTTTCCTTGTTGGCTAAACAGAAAACCAGACTATAATCCATGTTGAAAATATATCTCTACAAGGGAAGATAACTTAAAACAACAGATTGCAATTCCAAACCAAATGTAAATACAGTACTTTATGTCTCTTTCATACACATTTGGCACTGTTGTTCACTTCAACCCTGTTTCCTCTGCCATGCTGTGATTGTGGCCAAAAATACAGTGTTATCTAGATTTGTTGTACTGACTCCAAACACACACACACATACATATATATCTTCCCAGGAGTGGACGTCCCAGCACATTTACCCCAAGGTCAGACCGTGCAAAGAATATACAAAAAAAATCCAAGAGGTTCAAACCCTACAGGCCTCAACGAGCACATTAAATTTAAGCACCATGACAGCACAATTAGAAGAAGACTGAACAAGGACAGTTTGTTTGAATACGGTACCAGGAGGAAGCCTCTTCTATCTTAAAAAAAACAACAACTTGGAAAAAAGACTGGGGTTCAAGAAAAATGGATCTAAACAAATCACAAGACACAAACACCTTATACCTTATGCAAGGGGTGATGATTTTAGTTTGTTTTGCAGCCAAAGGACCTGGGCACCTTGCAGTTACTAAGCCGACGATGAACTCTTCTGTATCCCAGCGTATTCTAGAGGCCAGTGTGGGTCCGTTTGTCTGACAGCAGAAGCTTAGTTGAAATTGGGTCATGCAACAGGACAATACTTTGTAGCAGAAAAGAATCAACGTTCAAGAATGGCCTAGTCAAAGTCCAGACGTCAACCCAAGTGAAATGCTGGGGCAGGACCTTAAAAGAGCTGTGCATAAGCGAATGGCCCAAAAACCTCAATAAACTGAAGCAAAAGGGTGAAGAATATTGGACCTCCACAATGATGTGAATGATTGATAACGTAACATAAAGCAAATGACTTTTTTGGTAGTTATGGATGCTAAAGCTGGACCTACAATTTATAAAATCATATTGGTATTTGGTATTGCCCCAAATTTTTGCCTTCATTATTGTTAAATAAATAATGGCATAGTGAAAAAGCTTTTGAGGTTGTAATTACTTCATATTTATACCCACCATGATCAGATGATTTGTAATGATGTTTTTCCACAAAGCACATAAAATCAAATGGAGGACTACTAGCTTTTACACATGACTATATATTTGTTCATGTTGTCAGCCATGCTGCTTTGTTGTTTCGGACAAAAATGAGGAAGAAACATAATCCAAGGAACTGCCTATAGACCTGTCTGAGAGCTTGGCTGGTGAATTGATTAACGTCATGTTCATAAAAAGAATGAGAAGCTGCTCTGAGTGCTTTTGTACATGCGGAGGAGTATCACTTTCTTCTGCTGCTTTCTGCAGTCTATCTTAGCATATTGGTACTGCTGCTGTCTGTGGTCTGAGATGCCTCACTGTCTGTGGCTCTAGGGCTTCACAGCATGGTGTTCACAGTACTGATGCTCTCTGGCCTTGGGACTGTGAGAAACGTGGGTGGTGTCATAACACTGCTCTTTAAAAGGACACAAGAAGTAAAATCTTTTTGAGGCTCTACTGCCCTAGTGTTGGTATTTTTTGTGGTTTCCTTTTGGAATTTTTTTTTTCTGCATTTGTGTGCCATCTGTGTTTCCTATTTAAACTGATTTCTGAATTTCCCTATTATAAGAGAATGCTTAAAGAGAGTGCGATGAAAGTAAAATGTATTCTTACAGTAGTATTAGCAAAAATACCAGCCAAAAAACATAGGGGTTGTGTTTCAGTAATGCACGATACTGATCTAAACGTCTGATCCTGTGCCACTGTAAGACAGTTTGCTGGAAACACACTAAGACAAGTTAAACATTATGTATTGTGCTGTTAATACACTCAAAAACCTATAGGATGTCATGCACTTTCTGGGAAAAAGTGGCAATTCAGAAGCATTAATAGCTTTTCTCAATCTGTTAGAAAAGAGAAATCAAAGTAGTTTTGTTGTTTAGTGAAAGTAAAATCATTTCCATACACATATAATATTATACGAATTTATAGAATTGGGACTAAATAGAGCGATGGGTGCATCAGTGTAAGAAGGGAAGTGCATAAAGCCATGCACCCATCATGCATAGTGCCCACTGTACAAGCCTCTGGAGGCAGGGTTATGATGTGGGGTTGCTACAATTGGTCAGGTCTAGCCTCAAGAATCTGCAGAATATAAATAAAAAAGGTTTTGTCTGTAGGTACATTGGTCAGAACTCACTCTTTCAATGAGATATCATTACATTTCATACACTGAAGGACCCAAAACCTACCTGAAAAAAAATTCCGTCTGTATGTCTGTCTGTAAGTCTGTATGTCTGTCCAGACAGATGTCACAGCATCATACAAAACTGGCTGGACAGAATTTAATGAAACTTTATTTTGGTATTTGCCTGAAGTTAAATCTGCGCCATAAGTGATTCATAAGTGAATCGACAGCATACTGCACATGTGTCAAACTGTGGGCGCGTCTTAAATTGACCACCAAACAGAATTTAGTGAAACTTTGCAGTACTTAGATATTTACCAGTTTAACCTGCACCACGTGAAATCATTGTTGAGTAAAAGCAATGTTATGAACAGTTATGTGCTGGATTTAATAATATACTTTAAAATAATCTACTAATGTGCTATTGCTCAATGTAAACAAACACCTGCACCTATAGATATTAATTAGAAAAGCTAAACTGAATATTTTTACTGGGACTAGTTCATACAGTATTTTCACAGCTGAAATAATAGCGCTGAAGTGGTATATGTGAATTTTAACATGCTGTAGTCATTGACCAGAAGGTGAGGAGAATAAACCATGCAGGTGGTGGACAGTCCTGAGACACTTATGTTTGAATATTTCCACTTATTCCGCTTTATAAAAGCAGCCAACTTCCAACTTGGCTTGAAATCCCAGATACTGTTAAATGGCAAGTTAGTGTGCTATGTAGGGTCACTTGTTCGACATATCAAATAGTGCCTTTGATAAGGGGTTAGAGAGGGATTTCAGATTCTGCCTTTTGTTAGAAGCTACAGTAGTTAGCACTGTAGCTTTCTTTAGGCATAGCTGCTATGCTCTGTGTATATCACCACTCATGGATTGTCCCTTTGTCCAATCAGATTACTTAGTCAAAACTAACCATTGTATCATATTCATTAATTCTAATGTCTCTTTTGAAGTCCAAACCAAAGGTGAGCCGCATCAGAGTACAGCATCATAAAAAGTCTCATTGCTTATCTCAACGATTGATTTTGGCATGGTGTAAACCTACAACATTCTAAATAAATATATTTAACAAATGATAACTGCTTCTGTAAACTGGTTAACAGGCATGCTATATGGTGGCGTGAATGTAATAATGAACATCTTACTCTTGCATCTCATGATTCCTCTGTTACTCTGAAGAACATTGAAGATGGCACTGTGAATAATGGGCACAGAGTTTTACTCCTGCATTTTCTTGGTACTTTTTTTTTTTTTTCCATGTGATAATAGGATAGCCTGTGTCTGAGCCTCACTGTCTGTGGATCAATACCTTCCTGATAGACAGGAGACAGTGTGTGTGTGAGGCTAAGAAAGCACACTTTAACCACTTTAACCATGTGCACAGGTGCACCACAGGGTTGTATGCTTTCCCATTTTCTTCTCTATTTTCTTCTCTACTGCCTCTATAATAACAAACTCTTCCTGATCTTTGACTAAGCTCCTAAAAATTGCAGATGACACACCTTTCATTGGTTTGATTCAGGACCAGGGTGAGTCTCATTACAGAAATGAAGTGGCTAACATCATTGTGCAGTTACAACAGTATATAAAAATAGACAGTAGAGTTGATAATAGATTTCAGGAGAGCCCATCCAATTATTTTTTTTCCACTCACCATTAACAGCACAGTTACAGTTGTGGAGTCATTTAAGCTACTTCGTACGATCATGTCCAAAGATCTCAAATGGGACCTCATTACATGCTCTGTAACTAAAAAGGCCCACAGAGGATGTTTTTCCTGAGGCAGCTAAAGAAGCCCAACCTGCCTCAGGCAGAGTTGATCCGGTTCTACACTGCCATCTGTTATTGTCTGGTACAATGGAGCAACCAAACAGGAGCCACAGCACATCATCCGCTCAGCTGAGAGGATCATTAGCTGCGACTTTCTCTCATCGATCTGCTGCACTCTGCCCGAATCAAGCGACATGCAACAAAGATCATCTCTGACCCATTCCATCCTGGACAGGAAAAAGACAGAAAGTAAGAAAAGCACCCGCCAGCAGATAGGTTAATAGCTTCATTCAGAATGCAGTTGCTGTCCTGAATAGCTCCTTTTGTGTGTGTGGTGCAAATACTACATCACTTTGCTTGCATACTCGTATATTAAAATTGATTCTGATTGCATATCCGTTTATTTGCCATTACAACAATAGGTGATTATTGCCATGTAAGGGGCAAAGACTATATTTGGTAGGTTATAACTGGTGCACTTAATGAAAAAGCAAAACAGAAATGCTAAGTGTAGGAGTACAATGACTTATTTAGTGTCATTTTACATATTTATATTATGTGTTTGGAGAGGAAAAACTTTTACACACACACACACACATATATATATATATTATAGTATACTTAAAATGTACTGTAAATTCAAACAATTTTGGAAAAACAGGTGCTCAAACAGATGGAACCCGCATTTGGCACATGACTGATTCCAAGTAAAAAGAGCCTTGATTTGCTTTCCAACATTGTCTTTAGTGTAATTAAATTAAATGGTTATCAGTAATCATGAAATTGCTTCAGGGATAATGATGAAAAGGCCAGAAATGTTTGGCAACCAAATATGCAGGTCTTTTATGTTAAAAATACAACAACAACAAAAAAAATGAAGAGAAAAGAAAATATGATTACTGAGTCATGGGAGACAGAGAGTTTTTTTTTTTTTTTTTTTTTTTAAGTACTGCTATGAGTCACCCTGACAGTCCTTTAACAATAATTCACATTCAGTGCTCAGTCAGGTGTGTCAAGTCAGAATTGGTTGCAAGTGTGCGCACAAATATCATACACCCACTCAGATACTTAAATGTCTAACATGTTCGAACTTTTGACACAAAAGAAGTTCAGATACACAGGTGCTGGTAACCAATCAGTGAAGAGCAAGAGAGGGCGAGTGGAAACAGACCAGACAGGGCAAAGAGAGATCGGCCATTACATTAAAACCATAAGCAATTAAAACCCACCAAGGATTTGAGTTTTCTTTGTGCTCCCAGGACGGATCTGGTCTATTTGGGGCATGGCTCCACAGCAATGGTGTGCTGTGTAATTTGGCACCAGGACGTTGGCGGCAGATCCTTTGGGTGCTGTGGGTTGTGAAATGTGGGCTCTGTGGATTGGGCTTTATGTGAATTTCATGGGTGCTCAATCAGATTGGCACCTGGGGAGTTTGGAAACTGGGTCGATGGCCTTGGGCTCTTGATCTATTCAAGTCTCGGTGAGTCTTGGGTTTTCTTGATCCTGTCACCAGTTTGCTGATATATAGTTAGTGATAAATTTTGGTTAAGTTCACCAGGTGATGGTGTTGATGTTATGGATGACCACATAAGAGTAATAAGGATTCAGTCCTGTTTCCTTTCTGTCATTTTATTTGGACTAAGATAAGGCCTTTGGAATGTCTGGTGATCCTACAGAATGATCTGGATGATCAAAGTCTGGACTCATCTTCCCAACTGCTTGCCAACCTGTCATCTCTTAACAGAAGTAGTGGCGGGTGAATGAATGAATTATATATACCCATATATGAATTCATTCATTCATATACAGTATACAGTATATCACTTATCACTTTATCATTTATCACTTACACAAAAAACTTTTGTCCTTGAGCACAGCATTCATATTTCCCACCAGGTACAGGACTGTATTACATGATTCCCGGTCAAGAAGAAACAAAAGAGTCGGGCATTTGGCCTCCTCTAGCAGGTCTTCTGTAGACTGTTTTCGGGGAAATCATGTTTCCCGCATTCTAGAAATAAGCATTTCTGCAAAGTTCGTTTTAAAGGCGGGTTATCTCAAGGTTTTTCATTAGATAAATGATACTAAATCCTAATTTATTCCCAATCGCTCACTCACTCATTCTCTTGACCGCTTATCCTGTACAGGGTCATTAGAAGCCTGGAGCATATCCCAGGGAACTCCGGGCAGTAGTCGGGGTACACACAGGAAGGGGTGCCACGCCACTGCAGGGCATAAGCACACACATTCACACACGATGGGGGCAATTTGGAAATGCCATTTAGACTACTTTGCATGTCTTTGGCCTGTGGAAGTAAACCTGAGGAAACCCATCAAGAACAGGGAGAACATGCAAACATACCTCCAGGTAGGATTCAAACCGTCGACCCTGTGCCACCCTAAATTCTAATTCATAAAATATCATTCCTTTAAAGCCGTTTGGCTCTATTGTTGAAATTAGTTACATTTCATACAGTAATTCCACAGTTCTATACACTGTATTATAATGAGCTGACTAGGTCTAATGGGTTAGCTCTATTGGCCTTCGCGATGTGAAGAATAACCCTTAATGCATATAAACTCATGCCTACACAGCACAGTGCTTCAAGCTTACTATGCAGCAACCTAGAGGTTATTTATTGATTTAACCCTTAACCGAGAGGTTCATTCGTACCGTGTAAAAGGCTACAGCATCACGCATGTGATAGTACAACAACTTCTCGCAACGGTTACTGAATATAAAACATAATATCTGTTTTGAATTTCATAGTCTTACATTGAGCAGTTGAAAAATAATTCTTTCTACTAGATTATTTTTCACAGTGACACAATGTGTAATACATAGTGGGTAATACACTGTTGCATGCTTCTTTACACAGGTTACATTTGATAAAGTTTCAAAAGGGGGTTCGGTCTAATTCATTCATTTACTGTAACTATTTATTTATCTCTGGGATCCCTAGCCTCTCCTTTCTATTCAGTTAATGGTGATTCAATTTCAAAACAGAGCTTTGTTTCCATGGGTGAGTCTGTGATTTGCTGAAAGTGTTTCCAGCAAATGTGAGATTGCCCTTTCCACATTAAAGGGTTAAATAGGGATGAGAAACTGTTTATTTTAATTGCCAACCAATTTCCCCAGCTATAATTGAATCATTTTCAGTGAATATCAATTCCCCTAAAGCTTCGCCATTAAATTTTTTCTGTAATAAAACCGTATTAATAAGGTCTGACTGGATACACATGAAAGCTAGATAAAGCAGAAATGGAGCCATAGTGGTGTAACTAGATATGAGATGTTTTTTTTCTGTATTGTTGTTTGAAGTTTTATTTTATGTAAAAATATATATACTTGGACTCGTGAATTAGCACTGAACTGGCAGATAAAACTGATTCATAACACCTAATTATTCTTCAGTTCAAAATCACTTTCTGTTGCTGAAGATGGGCCCCACATGAGTAACCTTAAGATTTTCCATGAGATTGCTACCACACGGATACCATAAAGATGCATATAAATATTTCAATTTGGATAGCACTAATCTAACCCTATTATTCATTTGCTATACTGATTATCCTGTAGCATATCCTGGGACTTGGGACACCTAGGCGAGGTGCCAATCCATTACAGGGCATTTAAGCACATGCTCACTCAGACACCATGGAAATTTGGAAATGCCTAATCTGTAGGTCTGTGGACTGTAGGAGGAAACTGAACTACCTGGACGGGGGAAATCCACACACAAAGACACAAAGAGAGGCAGGAATCAAATCCTTGACCCTGGAGGTGTGAAGCTACAGTGCTAACCACAAACGCAACCATGCCTTTATTAACACTTTATACACTCATTCATTATACAGTGAATTACTTGGATACCCTCCATTCCAAACTAAAACCCTAAGTACAAATGACTTTCATCTTCAGATATGGTGGATAATAACTCACACCTTGTGAGTGTTTGTGACTAGATTTTGGAAAGGGGTATTAATGATTTGTTTATCCACTTTGTTGAAAACACTTTGTTGTTCATCTTCTTGGCCTTTTGGTGTTGCTGACTTCACTATCACTAAAACTGTAGCTTTGGCTACCCTTAAAGTTTCTGCTCTCTCTCTGATAATTTTGTTTTTGTTTGTTTGTTTCTTCGGCCTAATGCTCACCTCCTTCACTTGTATTGGCAGATTTTTGGACTTCATATTGAGATTCGCCATAAACGGATACAAAATGCAAATTCAATACTTGGAATCAATGCTGCCCTTTAATCTCTGTAATTTGTCATGAAATTGCTACGAAACAAGCCATAACCGGTGGATTTTTTTTATAGTAACTGTGCTGACCTGGTTGCTCTCAACTAGTGATGGGCAGTTCTTGAATGACTCAGGAGTGATTCGTTCAGTCACCCATGCGGAATATCATAGGTTCTGTACTTGAGACCATTATTGAATAATAATAATAATAATAATAATAATAATAATAATAATAATAATAATAATAATAACGACTTTAGCACTATTCGGACGGGACTAGTTTTACTGGGGGACGTTTGAGTAAAAATTTTTTTCAGCCGACGTCTGTCATTTCATGTATGGATTCGGACAGGACTAACATCCCTGTGTTTATTACGGAGGTAGGCGTGTCTATGTTTTACATGTGGGCGGTGCACAAGACCATGTGTTGAGGATGAGGATTTCTACTGGAGTGTAAAAACTCGAATACCGGCGTGCTAGAGACTGTATTCATGTTACTTCATGAATACTTCATGTTGACCATGTTTTTTTCGGAATTTTTTTTTTTTTCGGCAAACATTCGCATTCGGACGGGATTAGATTTCTCAGAGGACCGCCGAGTTTGCTGAAAAACAGTAGGTAATTTGCTCTGGAATTTTTACACAGGTCGTCTGAGAAATAGACAGACATGGCAGATTCGGACGGGATTAAAATCACAAAGTACCTTCTGTGAAACAGAAATTTCTCCAACGTCCCCCAGTAAACCTAGTCCCGCCCGAATAGTGCTATTGCATGTGTTTGTAAGGAAGGTTGCGATCACATAATGAACGAACAACTCGAATAGCCACTCGAAAGGTGAACTGATCAATTCTCTTTCTGGCTCAGTCTGCATTGGTTAAGAGTGAGGTTGTGATGAACATATGACTAAAACTCGCGAATGGTCAGAGAAAGATACAGTTAAATAATAAATGAATCTTTTCTGTTTCTTATAACATATTTTTGCCTTGTTTGTTGTTTGATCATTTGCACAAGTAGTAAAAAAAAACAAAGATTTGTTCATTTTGCTAAACAAGGCTTAAAGAGATTCCCATCACTACTGTTAACTGACAACTGGAACACACTACAAAGCCTGGAATGTGTCTTGGGATTGCGGAGGCCCATAACTGGCAAAGCAAGCAACAAAATAAAATGCAAGTGTCCTCACAACCATTTAGTGCAATCAGTTGTCCATGCAGGGTTTCCTATAACTTCCACCTCTTTGCACTCGTGATTGGTCAGAAAGATATATAACCAAAGCAACTTTCTGCAAACTATTATAGACAGCTTACTTCAATTGGGGTAGGGTGCCAAATAACATCATTAAAATAAAGAGGAATTCCATTATCAACTGTTTTAACATTTTTAACTACAGTACAGACAAAAAGTTTGGACACACCTTCTCATTCAAAGAGGTTGAATTTGTATTATGGCAAGAAAAAAGCAGGTAAGTAAAGAAAAACGAGAGGCATCATTACTTTAAGAAATGAAGGTCAGTCAGTCCAAAAAATTGGGAAAAATTTCAGTGTCCCCAAGTGCAGTCACAAAAACCATCAAGCGCTACAAAGAAACTGGCTCACATGCGGACCGGCCCAGGAAAGGAAGACCGAGAGTCGCCTCTGCTGCGGAGGATAAGTTCATCCGAGTCACCAGCCTCAGAAATCGCAGGTTAACAGCAGCTCAGATCAGAGAGCAGGTCAATGCCACACAGAGTTCTAGCAGCAGACACGTCTCTAGAACAACTGTTAAGAGGAGACTGTGTGAATCAGGCCTTCATGGTAGAAGATCTGCTAGGAAACCACTGCTAAGGACAGGCAACAAGCAGAAGAGACGCGTTTGGGCGAAAGAACACAATAAAGAACACAATGAAGAACACTCTTTGAATGAGAAGGTGTGTCCAAACTTTTGGTCTGTACTGTATATCTGAACAGTTTTAAAGATACATATTTATATTTTTAAACATGTGTTAATGAAGTTTTTTAATCAATAAATCAAGTCAATTCTGTTGATTTTAGTCCTGTTTATAAATGAAGTTTTAGACTGGGCTACACTCTGTCCCTTCTAAAAGTGTAGATGTTTCCATCTACCTCTAGCCTTTTTTTGGTGGCCTTTGGGGCTTTGTCACATTAATGTTTTGATTCTTGGAGGGTTTTTAGGTTTTGGTGGATAATTCATTCTTTTTTTGCTCTAGGAGTTTAAGTTCAACTAAATAATCACCCATGATCGCTGGTTGGGGGCCCGCTAGTGGGACCTCAAGGTTGGTCATAAGTCAAGCAACTGGTTTAATTTCTTGCGGTGACCTTCTAACTAAAGGATTTCTTTGCAATTTTCAGTCCTTTTTAAAGTACAGTATGAACTACTTCCTCTACACTCTTTTCTGAGACATCGCCCCGGGTTTGGTGTTCCTCATCCTTGGTAGGCGAAGTGTCTGTGGCATTTGAAGGTTCATCTCCTTGTTCTGTCATCTCAGGTTCATTTTGTTCAGACAAACTAGAGTGTTCCAGACAAAGTCTAGTTCCTGTCCAGACTGATATTGAGGGACTAATAGGTGTCTTCCCACTTTGTAAGTATGATGAGGATGACTCACTATCTTTTAAAGCAAGTGTCAAAGAATGCTGTATGCTGCATTCTTGTGACAGGTGGCTTAAGACCTGTTTTCCCATTGTTCCCATTATTAACCATACTCTGGTTTTACTCTGTATCTTGGTAAGTTGGGCAACATTTTGACATTTTACATAATACCAGCAATCCTGGAGTTTGTGTTTTCCTGTGAGACCAACATTATGTACCAAAGCTCTGTCACCTTTGGCTAAAAACTGATCTCTTACACGCTGATCATAATATGACTTGTTTTGCAGGTGCTGCTTCATTGTTGTTTCAGATGCCAATTGATTTTCCAGGTCTTGTCTCATCTATTCAACATATTTGAGGTGATATGATTAATTGTTCTCATCAAGAACACAAGGAGTCTTGTCTCTCCTGAACATTATAAAATATGGAGAGTATCCGCTAGCATCATTCTTGCACTAAATGTCTAATATGTTTCTTATCTGTATCCAGCGTACCAAGCATAGATAATAGTGTTCAATTGAAACGTTAAGGTTTAGCATCACCCTGAGGATGGAATGGTGATCAAACGGCTCTCGAAACCTCTGCCTTGGTCCTAATGTATTCTTGCTGGAAGGCAATAATGCACAATGTACTTCTCCCACAGATCTTTGGCAACCATACTAGCATTTTGATCTTTTGTGGGAAACGCTTGTACATATCTCAAGAAATGTTCAGTCATTATTAATACATTTGGTATTACTTTACAGTCTGGCTCTATCTGCAAGAAATCAATGCAGACTAGAACTAGGGGTGCCTTACTACTGATCTGATTTAATGGTGATGCATGCTGAGGGAGTGTCTTTCTGGAAACACAACTGCCACATGTCTTGATACATGTTGTTCCACCTCTGCTGTCATACATAGCTAATAGAATATGTCTTCAAGCAGTTCTTTAAACTCCTGAGTGTCCACATTCATCATGTAATGACCTCAGTACTGCTATGCGATATTGCTCAGGCCAAGACCAACTGGTAGGATCTTCCACCAGGTGGTGTCTGTTTTATCCTGTACAGTATTTCATGTTTTAGCTCTAGCTTGGGGCTTTGTCGGCTAAGTAGTGCAACCTCAGCAGGATCATTCTTTGAATAACCTGGTATTTTACCAGCTTCAGTGGCAGTTCTAACTGGAGCAATGACCAAATCCAACTTTTGAGCAGTTTGGAGCTCTTTTGGACTCAACTGATCAATTGGGCTTGCACTCAATGTCACTGGAAAAGCATGCACTTCAGGAATAGCAGAGGAACTCCAAGCTGATCTACTCATCTGACAGTGTCATTGGGTGTTGCAACAGCACACGCTCGCTTGCAGATGGCTTTAATAGTAAGTCTGCATATAAGTCAGGATAACAAGTCTGCATCTATATTGTGATGACCAGGATGATATTGAATGTTGAAACCATATGAAAGCTTCTAACCAGCGATGTCCTGTAGTATTGAGTTGGGCTGTTGTAAGCACATATGCAAGCAGATTATTATCAGTAGTTACAGTGAATTTCCCTCCCTACAGGTAGTCGTGGAATTTGTCCACCACAGCTTATTTAAAAGCAAGAAACTCCAGATGTACTGGGTGATGCTGCTTTGAGTGCTTAAGTTTATGACTTGCAAATGCTCCTGGCCTAAGGCCCTCTGGGTATTCCTGATTTAATACTGCACCTAAGCCATGCATGCTGGCATTAACATGTAAGATGCAAGACCACATGGGATCAGCAAAAGTGACAGTCTTAGGCATCATCAATGCAAGGGATCACACTGCTCTTGGATTGCACGACTATTGAGGGTGCGATAGTCTATGCACATCCTGACACTACCATTATTTTTTCTCACTACCACAATAGGTGAAGCATAAAGATAAAGAGACTTTATTGTCATTGTAGTGATACGACAAAATTTGTTTGGTAGCTCTCAGAGACCAACAGCAATAGGAAACATAAGAAAAAAGCAAAATAATCATAAAATATAATAAATATAACAATGGAATATGCATACAGGGAGATCTGGATCTAGGTGCAAACAGTGGGATGCAGTGACAGAATGCTCTCTATTATGCTCCAATAGAAGAGCTAAGAAGGTACATTAGCCTTTTTGAGCTTTCTTAGGAATAAAAACCTCTGCTGAGCTTTACTCACTAAGTGGAAAGTGTTAATGGTCCATCAGAATAGCAGCAGCGAGCAGTTGCTGCAGATGGTGCCTCATATCATCAATGTGAGCTAGTGCCAAGCAATGTGATCTCTCCATAAATGGGGTGGGGTCACTTAAGCATCTTTTGTGCTCAACTTCTGCAGCTAAACCAACATCCCATTCATCCAAGGAAGTCATTTCTCCTGGCCGAATTTTTCCCATAATCGATTCTTCCACTCCTCAGTGTCCGGTGATTTGTCAAAATCAACGAAATCGAATTCTAAAGTAGTTACTGTATAGGATGCCTGGCGCAAAACAACGGTATCCACTGCATACATTTCAGCAAGAATGATTCCAGCCTGAATGGAAGGTGATTTTTGCAGGGAGTTTTTGGGAAGTGGGTGCCTCTATTATAACAAGGTCTGTCAGAGTCTGCTTCTCCCCTGGAGAAAGGGAGAGTGGATCTGGATCTTGCCATTTCACTTGTCCAATTGCTTGGTCATCAATCTTTGATGGTGGAATCTTAGCATGTAACTGTAATTGTTCATACACTGCCTGTATTTTCATGGAGTGAAGCTTACAGTCTTTGCCATTTTCTTTTTAGTGTTCTCATAGTCTGCGGAAAAGAAAGGCATTGGTGCTTACAATCACAGGTGCTTGATGGCTATTTTTAAGCTCTGGGCAAACAAGTGCCAAAACAACCACAGATCCCTTGACTCCTGCCATCTCCTCAGGAAATTCAATTTCCACCACTACATAGCGTCTGTGGCGATATTGTGATTCAGCAAATGGCAAAATGTGAAATAGGATTTAAGGAAATATAAGACAAATGTTTTTCATACCAGTCTCCAAAAAAAATATGCTTACATTTGAATCTGACACATGGAATGTTGTTGACTTTGATAGAACGAACTGATGATGGACCCAACAGGCCTTTAGGTAAGGTGTCAGAGGTTTCCATTTTGTTCAGGTGTGGTTCTTGTGTTTCCTTTTGATCCATCTGCCGGAACCCAATCCCCCCCCCCCCCCCAACACACACACACACTCTTGATGTATAAGACTTTTGATTACTTTCTGAGCATCTTCAGGAACTGTTCACTTGGGTCAATGTGTCCATTCTCACCACAACAGTTGAGTACTTCTGCTACCAACTCTTTAGATGGCCGAGCTTTGGTCTGAGCTGGGTTTTTGGCTTAAAGCTGCTTCAGTTTGAGGCTGACCTTTGGTGTCTCTCAACCCTTGTTTGGAATTCACTAAGAGTACAGTTACATGATCTTTTAGAGATTTTACTTCTTCTCTTAATGTTTGCATCTCTATGTTTGAGACATGGATAACTTATGATTTCTCCTTAGACTTCTTTACAAAGACATCATTAACTGTTGATGAGGATGAGTTACGCCTTTGCTTGTTAAACTTAGCTTTTAATTCTTGACCCTCAGTTCAGTTAGTTGACAGATTTGATTCAGTTTGCTTTTCTGCCTATACTAAATGCACATGTTGGTGGTACATAGCCATTTTGAAACGAGCTGTTTCACTCTTCACTATTTTTTTTTCAGCAAGTTTGGGAATGTTGGAGGACTAGATCTTCGCTCCCTTAAATTCAGTTTAAGCAGCATGAGGTCAGACTCTTTGGCACCTTTAATTATCTGTTCCAGTCTAACACTAATGGCTGCACTTGCTTGAAGACCATCTTTCTCCATTACTTTAAATAGAAATTTTTCTAATCCCAGCAAAAAGTCTGATAAGATCTCCTTTCTGCCTCTGGCGAAGCATTCCGAAAGACAAATAAAGCTCATCTCTTGATTCAGAGCTTTCAAAGGCGCTTTCTATTGCCTGTAGGTACTCTAAGTGACTAGCTTCAGGGTTTAACAAGTGAACAGCTTATATGATTTTTTAAGCAGGACCTTTGAGACTGACAAGTATTTTTTGTTTCTTGTCTTTCTCGCAGCACTCATACTCATCTATCATGAACGTTGCCTGTACAAGCCAGCTGTCCAAGCACTCTTTGCTGAGGAAGTAGGGCTTATACAAAAAAAAATCCTTAACTGCATGGATGATAGACTTAAGACTGTTCGTCCACGCTGTATTAGAAGTACACAACTTCTGAGCATCTTTCCTCTTGTTAAAGGAACTTATCAAATCCATCTGTAAAATTTGGAATACTCATCTCTTGCTGGGCTATTACTGTTTTTCAATTGTCCCTTCATTTTATTGGGATGACCTCAGGTGGCACACTTAAGGGGTCTATTACCTCCCGGCACTCACATATCACTGTCAGTGTTTCATGTTGAGCTCAACCCCTCACACTCCCTGATTTAATGGTTTCCATTGTCTCTTCAATACTGTTGATGTTTTCATCTTCAGGGACATCGTATATCATAATGGCATGAGTTAGATCAATTCCCTTACTTCTGTACCAGTTCACCAACTAAAGTTGGGGAAAATTTCTAAGGTTATCCATGTTTGACACATACTTTTCATGGAGTTAAACCCAAAGGTAAACTGGATTTAGGCTGGGAAAATGTACAGGGAAACATAATTACGAGTATCTCAGCAAACATTAATCACAGCCAATGGTGCATCCATTTGTGGAGCACCCACCCCATGTAAGCTAGTATTTGGCGCCAATAAAAATGGGCCTTGGGTTCTTTATAGTTCTAAATTAACTATGCTAAGGGTTTTAGTTCCTAAATGATGAATGCACTGTTTTTTGTTAAAGGGTTTTGTTAAATTAAAGCTAAAAGTCTACAATACCAGCACATCTTTTTGTTTCACTTCAAAGCCATTGTGGTGGTATACAAGGCAAAAATACAACAATTGTGTGATTCACTGTCCAAATACATATTGACCTGATTGTATGGAGACATTCTTTCTCCTATAAATAAGTGTGTGTGTGTGTGTGTGTGTGTGTGTGTGTGTGTGTGTGTGTGTGTGTGTGTGTGTGTGTGTGTGTGTGTGTGTGTGGTTGGAGGGCTGGATGTGGCAGACACTACATATCTGGTGAGTGCAACTCATCACTCACAGACAAACAAAATATGTGGTAGCTGAAAATCTATTATTTTGAGTTCCAGCTTTTTACTGATCTGCAGTGTGCATCAGCTGGGATTGTGTAAATATCTGTGTTTGTGCCAGGCAGAAACATGTTCCAGTGTGATTAGTTTTCTCAATAGTATCACAGTACTGTAGGAAAATTCTTATTATTTTTTATTATTATTACTATTACAGAGGCAAAATAACAATATAGTAATTGGTACGTAGCTTACAGTAAGTCGTGTGATTATCTTACTGTAATTAGGCACATGAAAGTTGTGAATCTCCCCATGAGATTAATAGTGTGTTTGTCTTTTTCTGTAATAAATGAGAATGTGAAAAAAAAAAGTTATAACAACCATATAAAATTATAAACCAGTTCACTGATAATTTCCTCTTCTTTATTTTCCAACTGGACAAAAACATTAATCTTTGCCAATGAGGGCCAAATGTACAAATTCTTTTTGTTGTTAAAATAAACTTTAATACATAAAACAGTGCCTGTAGGACTTTATTAATCAGCATGCTGAATAACATATTTTCTGCTATTGTTTCTGCAAATTATAGCAACTTGTTTCAAATTGCATGGTGCAACAGTAACACATTGTTTTGCTTTTTGAGACCAGCAGAGAATCCTGTGAAGAAAATAAGCATTCAGGGGAAAAAGAAAAAAAAAAATATATATATATATATAATAAAAATTATATATATATATATGTCTAGAGCATATAAATAATTGTTTTGACTTTGTTGTTATAAAAATGAAATGAAGTATTCAACATGAGGCAGAACGGTGGCTTTAACTATTGCCTTGCACTTCCAGTTGGGGGTTCGAGTCTTGCCGCTGATCTGCACACTGTTCTCTCTGTGCTTGGTGGGGTTTCAGTTTCCTCCCACAGTCCAATGACATGCACAGTAGGCTGAGTTGCTTTTCAATTTGCCACTTAGTGTTTGATTGGGATGGCATGGTGGCTTTGTGGTTGGCACTGTGGCATCACATTTCCAGGTACCCAACATTGTCCTATGTGTTCTCTGGGATAGGCTCCAGTCCCCCTGTGATCCTACACAGGATAAAGAGTATAGTTACAGGACGGATGGATGGCATTCATGTATTCATAAGCTTTAACAAAGATATGCTTTTAAGATGAAATTGAGATAAAAAAAAAAGTATTCAGCAACTACAAATGAACAAAATTAATAGTTGCAGGTGTTGCTGAGAACTGCAGTCTTGGTACATCTACTGTAACTAGCATTGTGCTTAACATCCTGAAACTCTTTTGGGGTAACTGCTTGCTTCTCTTACACCTTCTCCATTATAACTCTGAGAAAATCTTATGTAGGATAGTAATGTTTTGACTCAAGGCGACATGGCGGCTTAGTGGTTAGCACTGTCGCCTTGCACCTCCAGGGTCCATATTTGATTCCCGGCCAGGTTTGATTCCCGAGTCTGTGTGCCTTTAGTTTGCATGTTCTACCAGTTACTCTGGTTTCCTTCCACAGACATGCCAATTAGGCTAATTGGCGTTTCCAAATTGCCTGGAGTGTGTATATGCATGTGTGCCCTGCGATGGATTGTGAAAAGACATTACACGTGCGTGTGTGTGTGTGTGTGCGGGTAAATTTGAATTGGATATGTGCACTGGAAGTATAATTAAATAACAAAAACAAAAGGCATCTGTGTGCTTATTTCTTGTCACTGTATTCAAACCACTCCTTTGTTCTTCTTATTGATATCCTAGACCATGTGAGTGTGCCAATGAAAGGGACTTTCCAGGCTCTTGTCAAGGATGAAGTTGTCCTATTTATCACATCGCATTTTGCAGTGTGTGTAAAAGAGAATCATTTGTATACTTACTGGTGTCATGGGTTTTGTTTTGCTTTTGTGTCTGCCACTGAGATGAAAAATAAAACATCAAACTCGTGTCAGGGTGAAAAACATCATTCTGCTGTACGTGGGATTTTTTTTTTTTTTTTTTCGCAAGAGGTGCCAAAAAGCTTTGTTCAAAATCTGAACAAATGCCAAGTCAAAGCCCAGACTATGCAACGGCAAAACACAGTTAAAAAGTCATGCAGTCTGGTTTTTGCCCTTGAACGTCATGACCTGTTTTGGTGAAAAATGTATTCAGTAAAGGTCATAGACATAGTGGCTCATAAGATGCAAAAAGTGTCCATGAGTGAGGTTTGCTGAAGATCATTAATATTGCACTTTGATGGTTTCATCTGTGTCTAAAAGGACGTTAAACATACTCTCTCATGCTAACTTTTTGAAAACCTCCCACCTACACCCTGCATAAACTCTATTCATCATACACCGATCAGCCATAGCATAACCATCTGCCTAATATTGAATAGGCTCCCACGTTTGCCTCAGTAACAGTGATTCAGTCTGTCTTCTGACTGGGTTGGACTACACAGGTGGGGTTTCACTCCACTCGTTTATCAGTCAGCCTTGATCCCCCATGATCTTGCTGCCAGTTCGCCGGTTTTTCTTCCTTGGATCACTTTTGGTTTGCCCTGACCACTGCAGACCAGGAACATCAAACAAAAACTGCAGTTTTAGAGTTGCTTTGATCCACCCATCACAATTAGGCCATTGTTTAGCTTAAATTGCTGCAAAGGGTAATGTTGATTCCATAGAAAAGTATCAGAAGACAGAGTGAATCACTGTTTTTGAGGCAAATATGAGGACCTACTTAATATTAGGCAGTTGGTTATAGGAATTATACTAAAATGTGATGTATGGTAAACAAAGAAGAATATATTTAACATGAATTTGCCCTATACCTGTTCAGATCTAATGCCAATTCAAATCTAAAATGCAGATTGGCATAGATATGTAATCACTTAATTAATATCATGTGTTAGATAAGAACAACAACAACAAAAACCCATACTTGCATTTTGATTGGCAGCATGTTAAGCATTTGCATTTGGATTTACATAGTAATTTGAGCTACAGTAGCTCTTCTGTTGGTTCTCACTACACTGGTGAGGTTTCACCCCCCATGTGTATCAGCAAGCCTTGGCCACCCATTACCCTGTCACTGGTTAACTGTTCTTTTCTTCCTTAGATCACTCTTGGTAGGTCCTGACAACTGCAGAGCAGGAACATCAAACAAAAACTACAGTTTTGGAGTTTTGGAATAGTGTAACTGTAGCTACTGTGAAAAAAAATTGTGATGGGTGATGTGGTTGGTCAGAGTAAGTAAAAATTGCAGCTCTTGGAAGATTGTAAGAGTCTGCCATGGTCAGGACCTTCCAAATGTGGTCCAAGGAGGGAAAACCAGAGACCGGCCACAGGGTCATGGGTGGCCAAGGCTCATTGATGCACAGGAGGGAGTGGAGGTGGCCAGTGTATTTCAATCCAATAGAAGAGCTACTGTGTCTCAAATTGTTGAAAAGGTTCATGCTGGTTCCATAGTAAGCTATTAGAAGACAGAGTGCATGACTGTTTTTGAGGCAAACGTGGAGACCTACAGTACTCACTTACAAACTTCTTTGTTTACACTGAAAACAAAGAAGAATCTGCGTTAAACGTGAATATGTCCAAAAATACTTGTTCAGATGTGTTGCCAGCTTTCCATGTGATTACAATGGGCTTAGATATGTATTCACATAACTAATATCTTGTTAGATAAAAAAAAAAAAAAACATAGCTGCATATAGCTGCATTTTTATTGGCAGTACTGTATGTAGAATGCATTTGCCTGTGTGGATTTACATGTTCTTAGCACATATAGAAATTACCATCTGGTGTGTTAATCCAAACATGGGTTTCCAATTTTAGTTTTAGAGCCTCTTTGTTGACCATGCTCTTCTAAAGGCAGGCAGACTGTGAGCAAATAAAAGTAAAACAATTGAGAATTGTGACTCTTTCAACACTGACAAACCAGTCCGATGCATGGAGGCCCCACATCTCAGCCCACGGCACACAAAGGATGCACCTCCAACATCCTGCTGTCAGACAAAACAGCACACCCTTAGAGGTCCCATTCAGTCATGGATAATTTTTGCTCTGTTGGATGAAAACTACAACGAGAAGAACACATTTGGAGTAGAAGAACTTTGGGTGTAAGATCTCAGAATTTACCACACTTTTAAGAATACCTGGGACACTGATGTCCTCCCAGGCCTCCTCGTCTAACTTCACTGCCTGACATTACTAATGCTCCTGTGGCTGCATGATCACACATCATTGTAGCCATACTTCAAAATCCATTGGTAAGCCTTTCCTGAAGAGTGGGGCACATGGTAACAGCAATGCAGGGACAAAATCTGGAAGGCAATGTTCAACATATGGTTGTGATTGGCCAGGTGATTTGTCTATTAGGTGGGCATCTGCTATAAAACACGATAAATGCTGATGTGAATATTTGAGAAGGTTGACATCTGGGTGAGAATCCGTTTTTGGATACACTTCTGACTCCATAATGGAATATGCACATGTTCGATGTCCAATTAGATTAAGGTTAAACGTCAGCTTCAAGGCTGACCCAGCCTAAATTCTCTTGGTTGGGTGTCCGTTGGTGTGTTTTTTCTGCATGCAGGTTCCTTGGTCATGTCTGACTTTTGGCTGTTGCATAGTGTTTTAATTATAGCTGCAAATCAAACAATACAACATCACCACAACTGTCATCACTGATAAAGAAGGAGAACCATTTGCCAAGCTTTATAATGATTAATCACTCATAAAACTGCCTTATGTCTTGATTTACTAGCTAATTATTGTCTTTTGTGTACCAGTATTTGCACTGCAGTGATGAATGGAGAAATTCAGTCAACAGACAATGTATTGTATTATTATTATTATTTTTACATATTTTTTTTATAATTCAGTTTTGGCCAATTCCTACCCACCAGCCATCACTCCCATCACACATGATTGCTGTGAGCCAGAGATGATGCAGGCTAAAATTTGCTTCCTTCAGGGCACGTGAAGACAGGTAACGGCAAGTTTTTCAATCTGCTTCTCATGCAACATCAGAGGTGTAGGAAAGCACCATGTGCAACCCTCCGCATGCATGAGTGCATAGATGCCCATGATTGACTGGTGTCATTGTGATTGATCTTGGAGGGAAAGAGAGAAGCTTTAGAGCATTCCCAGTCATGGATTCAAACTAGCAAAGAATAAAAAAAGAATATATTATTTATTTTTTTTTTTTTACAGTGCAATTATATATATTTTTGGAAGGACCTTCAAAAGGTCTGTAGAAGTTTATAAGTGGACAAGTACACAAGGGCCTCTTTCAAATATCCAAACATTTGTAATATGTAGTTGGCCTCTGAACCATAAAATTAGAATTGTTTATTTATTTATTTATTTATTTATTTATTTATTTATTTGGAATAAAAAGCCTATCCTCATTAGGACTTTAGAAGACAGAAGAGACTCCTCTACTTAAGATCTAATATATTAATAGCAACATTTTGTACATGAAAGTCTATCCAACTGTGATTAATCTCTTCCCAACAGCAATTGATTGCAGCTCCACATCAGAAGTCTCTCCATAATTAATATTCTCCGTCATCATTATTCCAGAAATAACCACAACATAATCATTAAAGACAGGTTTCTGAATTTGTATTTTTTATTTATTATTTTTTTTTTTGGAAAGCACTTTTCACTCTCAATTTCCAGAGCCAACAGTAAATAGGAATTATCCATGTACAACACTGAGCTTTAGTTACTTTTACGTACACTTTACTTTAAAACATTAAAATAAAAGAAAAAATAAAAGAAATTGAGAGAAAATATGATTTGAATTATTGAGGGTGAGTCAAAAATTATCTGCACTCAGTTTTTAAATCACATTTGTAACTGTGGTGCAAACAAAAATGGATGCCCTACTTGTGATTTGCTTGAAAGAGAAGAGCAGTATTTTATTATTATTATTATTATTTTTTTACCTGGTACTGAAACAACTCACAAAATAAAAAGAAGCATTTGGAAATCTGCAAACAAAAATTGCACTGATCTTCTAAGGAAGGTGAAAGTTTCTTAAAGAGAATCATTACTGGTGACAAGACATTATGGTCATGCGTTGTCATCCCTGGCGGGTTGAGGGACCCGCCACTATTGAACAAGCTTTGGAGCTGGCCGTGGTTCTGAAGTGCTTTCTTGGCCTTATTTTCCTGGTCAAGTAACAAGCATGAACATGTTAAGAGGCTTTGGCTGTAGGTCTGCTGTTACTGTACATTATTTAGCTTTCTGAAGCTCACCTTTCGTCGCTTCCTAGTCACAAACATTGTCTATTCAATCCAGTGATAAGAATAAAAATATATTAATTTCAATAATGGTGGGTGGGTATATTATGAAAAATGCTGGTACAAATAAAACATTGTAGATGTAGTTCAAGACGTAGAAGTCTAGTCTAGACAGATGTAGTCTAGTCTTGGTCAAATTTTAGCAGGTTGTAGCAGATTTTCTCGTTTGTTCGGTTAAGGGGAACCTTTAACAAGTCTGATGACAAAATTACCCCAATTAACAATAACCCCAATATATGTATGAATAAAATTCAGATCAGGCACTAAAATAATAAAAACAACAAGGATGCTTTATACAGTGATAAAAGCTAACTAAGCACATTTAATTTGTTACTGTACTTACAGTATGTACATATTCTATGTGTGTATTTGTACTTTACTTGAGTAGTTTTAACATTGGATACTTTTTTACTTTTACTTCACTAGATCATAAAACAAATATCTGTACTTTCTAGTTCGTTACATTTCTGCACTTCCTTGTGTTACATAACCAGTGTGGTGTATAGCATTATAAGCAGTAAGATCACCACCTACTGACTATTATGCATACTTGCATGATTTGTCTTCCCTACATAAAAGAGCTACTTATGTAGCAGGTGTTTGAAATCAGAAGCAGAGTTGCAGACAGCGATGAAACAGCATGTTCATAGTCAGGAAGCAGAGAAAGGGAGAGAGATGGACTTCTACAGTACATTGACTTGAGCAAGGTGATGGCAATATTTTACCTAGGATATCTCTACTATAATAGAGTAATAGTGGTTACACTGTGGCCTTACACTTCCAGGGCTAAGGGATCGATTCCTACCTTGGGTCTGTGTGCACGGATTTTGCATGTTCTCTGTGGTACTAATCGTTGCTAACCGGCATTTACAAACTGCCCACAGTGTGTGTGTGTGTGTGTGTGAGTGCTTTGTGTACCCTCCCCCAAATCCCCTGGGACCCTCTACAGGATAAGTGGTATAGAGAAAGAATGAGTGAGAGGATTCGTGTCATTTGTCCACCTCTGAATTTATGTGTGATAAATTCATAAATTCAACTTCATATACAGAACTTTCATAATACATTATGCATTTGCTGTGCGCATTGAAAAATACCCAGCTTACGTGTTTGTCTTTAGTCTGCTTGCTATTTGAGTGCCGGTGGAATCCTTGTTCACACATACGGTACAACTGAAATTCAATACTGAGTCAAGTATACATCATTGTGTAACTCCTGTAGAGTTTACAGCCAGTGAATAAATCACATGCATACAATAGTATTAGCTAAGCGTATATAAGCTTTTTCCATTCCGGAAATGTCATTGGTTAGATTACGGTATGGGAGAAGTTGCTTCCTAGTGAACAGCTTTTGATATATGGAACGCTTTTTAATTTAATTTCCACGGGTGAGCTTTTAATGTTTAACAGTAGAAAATGACAGCATGATGTTTTCACATTGATATCTTCCTTTTACAACATAATGGCCAGTTAACAACGGTCATAAATTGGCTCCCCTGTTGTTTGCGGGTAAAGTCAGTATGGTCAGTCCTGGCCTGCTGACCAAGCATGCAACAAACAAACAAACAAAACAAAACAAAACAAAACAAAAAAATAACAGGGACAGGTTTTGCATGCCTCTTGCAGCATTTCTCAATGCATATCTTTAGTGTGTGTTAGCAAGAAAAGAAAAAAAAAAAAAAACGATGCAGTTACAAAATGTGAAAAAGAAGAGTCAGATTCTAAATTGTTATTCAAAGACCATTTACAAATTCCCATTCCAAGCGCTAAGAGACAGCTTGTGCACATGAACACTCTGGGTATTGGCTCGATGCAGCATTCACGCCTTACATGTTATTGTTGTTGGCAGGCTAATGCATTAACAAGTACAGTGTGTGTGGTCACGTCTGTGAGATGGAGCCGGAGCGGAATACAAAGTCTGCCTGCTGGAACAAGATGCTCAAAATGAGCACTGTGAATGTAAATACCTTCATAAAAGCCCTGTCTCTGTTGTGTTACATGAGTTTTACACTATTTTGAAAAGCCACAGAGCACTCTTAGCCCTCTTAGCGCTCTTAGGCCTGAGGTTGCAGTCAGAAGAGTGTGGCATTAAACCGAGCTGTGTTTTGTTCAAGGTGCTTTTTTTTTTTTTTCTTTAATGGTGCTTTTGTACAGATAAAATAGTGCACCTCCATTCAGGTGATGTGCTGCTACAGAGTGCTTCTAACACTCGGGTCTTAATTAGGACTGAGAGAGGTTGTGTTCAGGCTGCGTACAAAGACCCCAACAGATTAATGAAGAGGATGGGTTATGTGTGAAGTTTTCCACTGGAGTAAAGCTCTCCCATCATACAGGAAATCATTCACATTTCTCTCCCAGCACACAATCCATTCTGTTGTGGAGTGTGGACTGAGAAAAAAAAAAAAAAACTCAACAGCTTTGGAGTGGCATGAAGGTAGTGCTTGGATTGCTGACCATTCATCACGACTGAGGTGCTTAATGGGTTTGAGGACTGCGGTAAATCACGGAGAGCTTGAGGAATGTTTTGCCCTGCCTGCAGTCTCCCACTCATCGTCCAGCAACCCAAGACTATCCCCGACACCCACATCGTGCACTCAGACATATTATGAATCTCTAATAATATGTTTTGACCAACTATATGGATGAGAAACGAAAAAGTAGACAAAACTCTAAACACAAAACCTAAAAAGGTATGTAATTTTTTTAAGGAGTGCGGAGGCATTCAATAGTCTGATGAAAAGAGTTGGCTGTTTTGTATTGTAACAAAACCGCCACATTTCCGTCTGCAAGAGTGGACAAGAACGTCGTCCTGATAAGATGTGTTTTAAATGAAAAAATCCGATGGAGTATGTCATCCAAGATGGATGTGTTCCACTGTAAGATGAGGCACACTTGAGAAGGCAGCATGGAGGTTTTCTTAATCGTCTAATTTGTGCTGCTTCTTCCTTCCCTGCAGGCTGCTCAGCGGATTATCGAAACACATAATGCATAAGCACAATGGCAATCATGTGCTAGAATGCTTGATAGATACAGAACCCTGGGATGTAAATCACTCAGTTCATGATTGCTACTTTTCTGTTTTTCGGACTCCCTGCGCTCTCCCAAAGTCTCCTTCTCTCCTTTTGCTGAATCACTTGCAACTTCACTATATCGAATATTTTATTTACCACATTAATAGTAGATCATAGGAAAAAAAGGAAAGTAATTGTTAAAGTCAAGTGATATTTAGTTGTGTATGCCATCATCAGTGTGATGAAAACGGATGATGGTTGATAACAGGTTTTAGAATTACGCACACGGAGGGCCAGGGATAGAATCCAGACCCTGGAGGTGCAACGCGACAGTGCTGACCACTAAACGATTGATTTCCATCCCTGTGTCCATGGAGTTTGCATGTTCTCCCTGTGCTTAGTGCGTTTCCTCTGTACACTCTGGTTTCCTCACACATGCATATTAGGTTCAATTGCCTGCTGAATGTAAATAAGTACGCATGCCTGTCTGCACGTGTGCAATGGATTGGCACCCTGTCCAGGGTGTACCTTGCCTTGTGCCCTAAACCACCCGTGACCCAGTATACAGGATAAAGCAGTTTTTTTTAAAAATCGATCTGTAAGGGATGCTAGGGGAAGAGTTTCTTGCTTATTCGAGATTTTTAAAGATCTGTGTATGTGACGCACTTGTATCATTCATTTTGTAGAAGACTAAATAATACATTTAACATAAAAAGTGCAAACTAATGGCAGCCATGCCTTATGTCTGCATCATGCATTAAAACAGCGTTATAACTGTTCACACGTTTTTTTTTTTCAGATACACCATATGGCCAAATGTTAGTGGACACTTCACCGTCGCACACAAACTGCCTGTCCTCAAACTGGTGCCACAAAGCTGGAAGCGTAAAACTCTATAGATTGCCTTTGTATGCTGTAGCATTACAGTTTCACTTTCACTCCAGCTGAGTGACCCGTTCTAGTTCTAGCATGACAATGTCTCCACAGTGCCCTGACAAACCCAGACCTCTTCACCCAACGTCAGTGCCAGATCCCACTAAGGCTCTGGTTGCTGAATGAGAGCAAATACCCCAGAAATAATCTAGTGGTAAGGTGTCACTTTGTTACTTTTAGACACATGTGCATTATGAGTAGGGCTGAAACCAAATCAATACTTGCGTTATACAGTACTTTATTGTGCCAGAAACTAATGTTCATATCCATTTATTGTCTGTAATCATGTGCAGGTTCACGAGGGGCCCAGGGAACTCAAGGCACAAGGCAGGGTACATCCTTGATGGAGTGCCAACCCATAGCAGGGCACAAGAACACACTCACATAGTCAATCATACAGTACACTAGAGGCCATTTGTAACCACCAGTCAACCTACACAGCAAGTCTTTGGACTGCGGGATGAATGTGGAATACATGGAGGAAACCAACCATGCACGGGGAGATCATGCCCCAGATTTGACAGTTAGAAGGTGACAGTGCTAACCACTAAGCCTCTGTGCATCATTCCTGCTCTCTTTCATTGGGACTGCAGTTTGGCATAGTTTTCCAGGGTTACTTTTAGTACACGGGAATGTAAGCACCCGTATACAGTAGCAGCAGTAAGTAGCGCACAAATCCACCTCTAATGCAACATTGCTCTTAGGACCAAAACAAATACTATGTTATGGTAAAGCTTAAGCGGATTTTCCATAAAAGTGATTTTTCAGATTTGTGCTACAGGTTGTATGGAAAGAATACTAGCAGAGTGCGAAAGTAGGATTCCGAATGTATAGCATGTCACGTCTTGATCTAGCTGCTTATCCAGATGAAGGCCCTGAGGATTGTGGGTACTTATGCTACTTATGTATGGAAACAGTTCCAGTGTGTTGTCAGGCTGTGGGGTGTTTCTCCTGGAATGGTAATGAGGAGAGGACGATATCTATGGTGGCATTACTTATGTAGTCAAAAATAGCTTATGCTTCATTAACTTTGATGCATTATCAAATTTCCCAGTTACCACTTAGAGACATTTGGCACTGTTTTGATCTCTCTACTTTTGATAAGAGCTGCCAGACTTTGGGGCTGTTTGGCACATGTGTGAAGCCAGTCGCGTTGTATTTCAAAGACGATCTGTTTGATGCAGCAGCAGTTTTGCAGTCATCGGTTTTTTTTTTTTTTTTTTTTTTTAGCATTTGCCGGAAGGTTATGAAACCAAGAAAAGGTAAATGAATGGATAAATAACTTATGATGTTTGAGGTTGTCCAAAGTATTTGTCAAGATTTGAAAAAAAAAAATGGTTCTGATCCATTTTAATGACACAATTCAGTCTGATGCTACTGGAAGCTAAGATTTAATATTCAGCTCAGCCTAAGCTGTCACACTTAATAATCTTACCTACATTTAAATATTTTAACAGCCACTTGCTTTCATGATGCATTATAAGTACCTTTTGTTTACTGTAATGTTGCTGCTATAATATGCCACTAATACGGAAAAAAAACTAATACGGAGTCTATTGATAGATTAATAGATTGCTTTATGTATGCCAGAGGAAAATTCACACATTCTATTGTACATGCAGGTCTCAGATCTGGTGCGATGAACGTTTTGTACTCATAAAAAATAAAATAAAATAAAAACCTTATTCAGGCTAACTCTCAGCACAGTTAGAACGTGCACAAAAAGTCATTGAACATTGCAACTAAAATAAAATGGGAATAAATGTAAAATATAATGCAAGATGGCAATGTGGAGGTTAACATATGAGCCGCACACTTGAGTGTATTTTTTAATGATTCTGGTTAACATCCTCATTTTACATGTATATAGATTGTAATTGCCATTGTGCTATTGTGTACTGCTCTGTGTAAAAATATATGCTTCCACATAATCAGGGCTCACGTTTCAAAAGCATTCATTATACTTTAGCTCCGGTGATGTCCAATCAACAGCCCATTCTTCTGAAGACACCATCTTTTATCACTGGGATTAGAAGATAAAATGGTGCATCCGTCCATTTTGTATACCATTTATTTAAGGTCGTGTGGGGCGGGGAGGGAGGGGGAGGGGGATTGGATGGGGGGGGGGGAGGGGGGGTTATTAAAGGCTAATAATTCGGAAATGCCAGTCAATCTACATGGCATGTCTTGGGACTGTGGGAGGACACCAGAGTACCAAGAAGCAACACAAAGCCATGTGCCAGCTTTACAGTAATACAAGCAGAAACTTAGCAATAATGTAGCACATGCGTTTATGTGCTTTTTTTTAATTGTCTGGCGAACATGCTTTAAGGCACCATTGTTTGTCCTTTAAGCCTTTATCATACCTGCATCTGGATCAAGTATGTGCATGGCATGCCCATAAGTAGGAAAGTTAACTTACTGTAATTTAACCTTTTTCCTTCATTAAAAAAGCATCACTGTACCAGCTGTCATAATTTCAAAATATTTACACTTTTATAAACAATTATGGTGACAGGCCTTACAGTAAAATGTCTCATTATTCTTTTTTTTTTTTTTTACACGTACTGTAAAATAAACAGAACACGATTATAGAGAAATTCTCCCTGACTGACATTAGTGTTATTTAAAGCTAACCAGCTGTCAACCTTTGTGTCACGATATTAAAATCATATTTAGTAAGGCGTAGCATTTAATGTACACAATTAATTAGGCACTGGGATTGCCACTTGACAGGTTAGAGTAAGCTAATCTAATCTTCGGCAGCCATGATTTTGCATTTAATTGTGGCGTAATCATGATGTGTTATAGAAAGAGGAACATGGTTAATTACTGGGTCTCACAAGCATTTTTATATCAACAGTTTCACATGTCAGGTGTTGGATCTGTGTCCCCAGTGGGAAAAATAAAAATAATATGGTAAGCTGCTTGTAGATTTTTTTTTTCTGATTAATCATATATACAGTATATATCAAAAGTCTGGAGCGCCTCCTCATTTCTTCATATTTTGATTCCAAAGAGCCAGACTTTCTTGGATTTTAATGTAGTCTTGAGAAATAGTTCTCCGGGCTTCCTGAAGGTCTTTTTCAGCTCTCATTTATTTTGTGATGTTTTTGGCTGTTTAGTTCAGTCCCTGTATCTGAGCAGTTTCTGAACATTTTTTGCTTTTTTTATTCAAATAATGACATAAATTATTTAAGCATGAACAAAACACCTAACCTAAGGCATGAACCAGTAAAAAACAGGTGCAGATGATCAGGCCGGTGATTAATGCTGAATGCAAGTGCTTGGAACAGACAAAAGGGGAAATGAGGATGCTGCTGAGGTTGTTTCATGAACAACCGATTTTTTAATTTTATCTTTAGTCACTTTGAAGTCTGTTGCGGTAAAACATTTGTTTCCATTTCTGTTATTTAATCCGAATCATTTAATGAAATTTCATTTGAAGAAATGATGGATGGCTCAAGAACTTTGCACCGTACTATATACTGTACATCTCTGGATAAAAACAAAAACAAACAAAAAAAAAAAACAAACAAAAAAAAAAAAACAAGAGAGCACTGTAATTTACTCTAGAAAACTTCTGGAATGTCAAAAACTGGTACAGTATAAAGTAATGTGAAAAACTGGTGAGCGTGTCAAAGCTCTAATTGCGTATCAGAGTTATTCCACCAAATATTGATGTTATTTAGCAAAAGCATTAACACAATTTGTTTACAAATTATTTGCATTTTGTTTTATTCGAGTTATTAAAGCTCTGCAAATGCTGCATGATCTTGAGTTATTCTGATGTGGTGTGAGGTCATTTTCTTTAAATATACACTATATGGAGTGTATATTTGGGAGAAATATTGTCAGCAGTTCACAAAAAAAAAAAAATAAACAAAACTGTTCATCTCACCAATACATGCATTTGTAAGAAAAATAAAAAATCATAAGATGAATTATTCTGCAGTGGTATCTTATTTTCTAGTTATGATCTGTGTTTGCTTCAGCTGGTCAGGTCTAAGCTATTTCACGGGGCAATAAAAATTTATTTTTGAATGTACTGAGTAACCAGGTAAGGCGTTTTCTTTCCCAGATGGCACAAGCATACTCCAGGACAACAGTGCCAAAAGCTCAAATTGTGAAAGAGTAATTCTTCGAGCATGACGTTTCATTTTCACACATGAATTGACAATTAATGAGCAAATTATCCATAGCCCCTGGTGCTTAAGAGGCATTTATTAGAATCTTGATGATTTGGTGAACCATGAACAGTGAGAATCATCTTAATATCTTTTTATGTGCAAGGGCATATACGGTATGCTGTGATCTTCTAACAAAATAAAGAGTGGAATTAAACGGCAATCGATACCCATGTCGTATAGCCATCTTTCCCAGGAAGCATCTCTGCAGTTCAGCGCTGATTCAAAATGACAAGATGGGGTCATCACATTCGGCGCTGTGTAGTTCAAACACCTCTTCACTGTTCCGAGGGGATCTGGAGAAATGCCTTTGGACTGGGGAATTGCATGCTTCAAGCTTCCGGGAAAACTCTGTGTGTGTGTTCTATATTAGAGGAGTTTCATTTAGGATTCAGGATCAAACTGTAGATCAAAGGACTAACTGGTTACTCTGACACAGCTTTGTGATGGGAGTACCGCAGTTCAGTCCTAATGTGTTTTGTGCATTTGATTGAAAGAAGCTATGATTTATGATCGAGTGTCTCAACATTTGTTGTGGGAGGTACTGCAGGGGTACAGGGTCCGTCTGTACAGGGCCATTGCTCTGTCGGTCTATGAGTTCTGTCCACATATGTGCTGTTAATATAAAGCAATATTATATGGTATCAGACGCTGTCCAGGGTGTGTTATGTCTTCCGTATGTGTGGTTTGTGGTTTATGTACAGGATATCAAGTCTCAGAAGTGCTCATCTTAGTGGTAAGACCCCTGTTATTTTGGAGTTGATGTTGCTCTCTTGGCACTAAACAAACCTCTTACTTGCACTCAAACATTTTGCTGCTGAGTGTGAAGTGCCTGGGATGAAAATCGGTACCTCCGAGTCTGAGCCCATGATGCGCCAGACAAGAGTTGGATGCTCCCTTAAGATGTGTTTCTTAGGGAAAAACAAGGTTGTTTTTCACAGGATCTACACTGAGATTGCTATTTACAACTACAGCATGCTGAGCATGTTTTTATTTTTATTTTTTATTAATTTTTTTTAGTAGTTGTTTCAATTTTATTTAAAATGATAATTCTTCCCATTTCCTTCTGTCATTCACATTGAGAACGCCACATAAACAGCAACGGGAAACAAATCTTAAAACAAACACGCACACAAAACACACAAAACCCACCCATGTGTTAGTCAGAACTCAACATTCAACATCAATAAAAGAGTTGTTTCAGAAGGCTGACTCCGCGCGC